>VZUI01039790.1:0-62068 GCA_013401135.1 Cettia cetti
CCTTTCCCTGGATCAGTCCTTTCCCTGGATCAGTCCTTTCCCTGGATCAGTCCTTTCCCTGGATCAGTCCTTTCCCTGGATCAGTCCTTTCCCTGGATCAGTCCTTTCCCTGGATCAGTCCTTTCCCTGGATCAGTCCTTTCCCTGGATCAGTCCTTTCCCTGGATCAGTCCTTTCCCTGGATCAGTCCTTTCCCTGGATCAGTCCTTTCCCTGGATCAGTCCTTTCCCTTGCACCCTGCCCAGCTGCTGCAGCAAGGGGACTGTTGCAGGTGCTGCTGGTGCAAGAGGAGCGTTGGTGTCCGTGCTTGAGGTGTGAGTGGTGTGAGCAGGCCCCTGCCAGCAGCTGCACGGGCCGGGCACAGCCACCCTGTCACCCACCCGGGCAGCAGGGAGCTGCTCCAGCAGGGCTGCTCAAATAAAGAAAGGAACAGAGCACGCAGAGGCCACGGGCTGCATTGTGAGGGCTGTGGGGAGGAGGAATTCTGTTTGGAAGGGCTTCGTAGCTGCCTGTTTGGGTAGGTTTGGAATATCCTTGTTTTACACTTCTGAACGTGATGACGTATCCTGAAAATCACTGACCCTAAAGTAAGAATTTCCTCATTTTTTTGGGTGCTGTGTTTCCTTTACAGTCTCCTATTGCACAAAGGCAAGTAAATAGCATGCTATTTGTTGATGCTGAGACACAGTGTTCATTTTTTGCCACGCAATCGAGGATATTTATTTTAATAATAATTATTCATTGATACAGCTTACGTTTGTCTAGAAAATGACAAAACCCCACCCAAGAAGCGCCAGCAAAAGCTTGCAAAACTAACCACATCACCTCCAATGCCCCTGTGGGGCTGGGTGGGATCCCCGACGGGCATCTCAGTGCCTTCCCTCTGAACACTTTTGAGAACTTGCTCTCTCGGAACCAGGTAGAAAATGGGTTTGCAGACCCACGTGTTGCAGCCCGTGGGGAGGGAGCGAGCGGAACGGGCCGGCCCGGGCCGGGGGGGCGGCTGCGGGTGCCCAGCGCTGCCCGGGCACGGCTCGGAGCGGGCTCGGAGCTCTGTGCCGGGCAGCCCGGCAGGGCAGCGGCCAAAGGCAGCGCTCTCGCTGTGCTTTTCCGCCCCGGCTGGGGAGGGGAGCGGGGCCCGGGGGCCTCTCCCGGAAGGTGGCACTGCAGGGCCGCGGAGCCCGGCCGGGCTGCCGGGGCTGGGCAGACGGCACTGCCCGGGATGTGCCCGGCATGTGCGGGATGTGCGGGCAGGCCGGCATGTGCCCGGGATGTGCGGGCGCTGCCCGGGATGTGCGGCATGAGCGGCACTGCCCGGGATGTGCCCGGGATGTTCCCGGGATATTCCCGGGATGTGCGGTACTGCCCGGGATGTGCCCGGGATGTTCCCGGGATGTGCCCGGGATGTGCCCGGGATGTGCGGCACTGCCCGGGATGTGCCCGGGATGTGCCCGGGATGTGCCCGGGATGTGCGGCACTGCCCGGGGTGTGCCCGGGATGTTCCCGGGATGTGCGGCACTGCCCGGGGTGTGCGGGCAGCCCGGCTCTCCGGACGGAGCGCCGAGACACCGCTGTGTGTCTCTATCCCGGAATAAAATTCATTAGGATTGAAGAGCCCCGATAGGTCATTTGTCCCGTACAGTAATGATCCTCTGAGTGAAAAGCCATCTCTGATACCGTGTCTGAGCTACCCTGCCTTCAATTCCAGATAATGCCTTTGGGCTTTGTCCTTATTGCGTATTTTGAACAGATTTCTACCTGCTGCTTGTAGAAAAAGAACCCCCTCAGGTATTTGTCAACCATAATTAGGTCTTCTTGCAACCTCCTTTCCTAACCTGCACATACCCTGTTCTTGAAATGTTTCTCTGTAAGACACTCTTTTCATAGTCCTTGTATCTCCTGTATCTGTTAAATTAAGAACTAATTAGCATACCCTTTATTTCTCAGAAGCCTATTGATAGCGAGAGGGTCAAGTCACAAGCAGAGTCCCCAGTGCGTTTTCTGACCTGAAATGAGGGTCAAACCCACAAATATTCCCCTTAACTTTGCAGGTATAAATAGAGATGATTGTGTACACTTCACAGCTGATTTCAGCTGAAGAGTTGAAATCTGTCTCATGCTGTGCTACACAACAAAACCATTGGCTGTAGGCACTAGAATTTATTGGATGTTTGCTTTAATTTTCTGCTCTGTTTTCAGAATACCGATTTTATTTCCTGTTTCTTTTGGGGCAATGCTTGCATGTGTAGGAGAAACCACGCTCTTTCCACGGTGACAAAGTGACCAGGTTAGCAAACTTAGTCGTCATTTTTGAGTATTTGTTCTTGTGCTCTTGTTTTGCTGTGAAGGCTGGTCAGAGTAGGCACTAGTCATGGGGCATAAAGAATATCTCTATGTGGTCTGAAACAGCTTATCTTCAGGATTTTTGGAGAAAAAGTCTGAACCACTGTTTAAAGATGCAGCTCTAGAATTCCAGCCTCCCCTGATTTAACAGCAAACACTTGTATTTATGAAGTGTTTTCTTCTGTCTCAAAGTACTTGGAACTTTTGGTGGCTGCAAAGCATTTCATTCAATATAATATGAAATAGCAGTGTAATATAAAAATAATTAATACAATGTTAAGTAACAGTACTGTGACATTCTGCATAATGGAGTGCACTGCATTTATTTGTGAAAGTTGCCAGCAGAGCCCTCAGAAAGTGCTTTCAAGCATTTCCTATCCTTAGAAGGGGCATTTAAGTCTCCTGCAGAAGGCTTGCGATTTAAAGCATATACTTTTGAAAGGTTTTCTTTGAAATTATCTTCAGTCCCAGAGACCAGCTTTGGTTAGGTCGTATCCCTGTTGCTGCTGACTGGTTCCTCCTGAAGTTTGCTTTGCTGCCATGAGCCCCTGCCTGGTGTGCAGCCTCCTGAACCCCCTCTTGCTTCCATCCCTGATGTGTTTTTGGGGTTACACCTCAGTGATTCACCACAGCAGACGTGATACAGCCTTGTCACATGGAATTAATTTATCCTGCTGAGATATTCACTCTGAATTCTTTGTCCTTGTCGTTTTGTTTCCTCAAAACACTTCAGAGAATATATTCTGTAGCTGCAGTGTTGCCATATGCGCTTAGTTTTGGCTTATTTTCTTTCAGTTCTGTGGAAAATGGTTCTACATCCATGCTTGAAATAGGTTTACCTGAACGGCAGTCACTCTTAAATTTACTTCTTGCATGTGTATGAATTGTCACTGTGGCCATCAGCTTGCTTGTTTAACCCCTGCTGGGAAATAAGGAAAGGAGCAGAGTCATTCAAGTTCAGGAACAGCAAATAAAAGAGCTCTTCTGAGCAAGTGTTCTCTAAATTTATTGACTATCAACCAGATAACAGATGTGACTGCGTGCAGTAAAAGTCTCTCTTAAATTATTGAACATAACAAATCAGATCAACACCAAAGAAAGCTTTTACCAGTGGCAGATATATGCTTTACAAAACATAATGTTATTAAATGGTTCAATTGCCTATCTTTTTTTTATACACACCCAGTATATCTTTTGTCAATCATTTATCTGAAATGCTGGATATTTGGATAGTGGGGAAGATATGAATTTGAGAGCAAGTGTATTCATTAAAATGTTTATTACTGGATTTCTGCATCATTAATTTTAAAAAGAGAAAATGCTATTAAGGGCTCAGACACGTTGTGGCCACTGAATACTTTTCCCTTTTCTGGTAGTTCCTCTATTACCTAACATAAAATTGGCATTTCTTCTTCACAGTATTACCAACAGAAGTTAAAAAATAAAAAAAAAAGATTACCATTTTTAATTAATTATTAGAAATTAATTTTTTAGTAATTAATTTTTAGTAATTAATTATTAGTAATTAATTTTTTAGTAATTTTCTGTTTTATTGGAGTACAAGCATCACTGTGCATTTAAGCTACATCAAGCTTTATTTTTTTTCTCAGTCTTCCTTTTATTTTTCTAGTGAGAGAGGAAGTGCCAGTGCAGAGAGGGCAGTGATGGGCTCGTGGCCAGAGAGCAGGTGTGGGTTCAGATGCTGCAGTGCTCCTGTTGTGTAGGAGAAGGGAAAAGGGAGACCTCGTCTGTAATTAGTAACAGCTGTGTTAATTACCCAACACAGCCTCGCCCCTGACGAGCCACAGGTGTATCCAATAAAGACAAGTGTGATAAAAGGGAGTGGGTGAGGAGGGGAATCATAGGGAAGGAGGAACCTTGAGGAAGAGAGGAGATCATGAGGAAGAAGGGTCCTGAGGAGAGAGAATCCCTGCTCTGAGGTCAGTCTGGGGCTGCTGGTGGAGCCTGCACTCAGAGTGCAGCCAGGTAAAATCCTGCACTCAGAGGCTGCACATTAATCCCTGCACTCAGAGTGCAGCCAGGTAAAATCCTGCACTCAGAGGCTGCACGTTAATCCCTGCAGTCAGAGTGCAGCCAGGTAAAATCCTGCACTCAGAGGCTGCACGTTAATCCCTGCAGTCAGGCTGGCCAGGTAAAATCCTGCACTCAGAGGCTGCACGTTAATCCCTGCAGTCAGGCTGGCTGGGTAAAAGCTGCACTCAGAGGCTGCAGGGCAAACCCACAGCAGGAGCTGCTGCAGGCAGAGGCAGGGAATGGTTGGGGTCAGGATGGCTGAGCTGTAGAGAGGAATAACCCAGGGCCCTTTCCATGCTGTGATGAACAAGCAGGTCTGTGCCTTGGCTCATTTCTGCCCTCTCAGGGCTGCTGCAGCACATTCTGAGCAGTGGTTGGGGCCAACAAGGCCAAAGCAGCTCAGTCAGGGAAGAGGAGTTCAGCTGCAAGCACCTCCTTCCTCCAGACAGGGAAGGCACAGTACGTAGAGCAATTTTTAAATAGACTGGATGTTTTGAGGCCTTCTATTTGGGGTTTTGTGTTTTTTGGGGTTTTTTTTGGGTTTTTTTGGTTTTTTTTTTTTTGGTTTTTTTTTTTTTTTTTTTTTATTCTCTAATGAGCAGTAGAAACACAGAATCTCTTGACCAGCATTCAGATGCTGGCAGATGAATGGTTTATAGGAAATTTCCTGCTTCTTTTGTGATGCTGATCCTGCAAAGTGTGGAGCATCCCGAGAAAGGAACACAAAAGGCTCAGCTTTCACCATCTTTGGTGAGATCTGCAAATTCCAGAGCTGGAGCAGCAGCCAGGGCCTTCTCCCGATGGCAGTGCTGACACAGAGCTCTAACCAAGTAAACCTGGTGTGGATTTGCTGGTGCCACCTCTGCTCTGTGTAAATTCTGTGATGATCAATGGATCTAGCTCTATATAAACAGGAGCTTTTCTTTTTAGAAAGAACCTACAAAGACTGCCTCAACCATTAGTGTGCATCCACTGTAGCAAAGGTCAGAGAGAAGCAGCTGAGCAATCTTTGTGTGGTCACCCAGTGACACAGGGACTGTTTTGGGTTGTGTGACAGTGTTCAGCCTGAGATGTGAAGGAGATGCTGCCTTTCCCATGCAGGTGCTGGCAAAAACTGTCCTCTGCTCATTTTCCCCACCCTTTATTGCCTCTCCCCCTTAGCTCCTCTCTTTGCTGCAGTTTCAAGCCTTATTTAGGTTAGAAATGCTCATAACTAGCAGAGCAAACCCAGAGTGTTTCTTTTTGCACCTGCATATTACATGTGCTTAATATTTAGACTTGGAACATTACCAAGAAACCAGTAAATAAAATAAAATTAGAGAAAAGTCTGCATGCTGGACATAGAACATGTTACTTTAGGTACCAAACAGCTCAGTAAAATTATTTTCTCTATGCAAAGTGCTATAAAAATGACTCTAAATCTCTTAATGCTCTAATACCTGTAGATCACAAAGGTCTAGTTTGAGTAAATGAATGGTTTTGGGTTTGTTTGTGGGTTTTTTAGTTATCTTTTACTATCACCCTGAATATCTACCAAGCCTTTGTTGTACAGCATGGTTTGCATTTGTGTGGTCAGTAGTTTTCTGTGGGTTTGTTTAAGGGGAGGTTCACCAGGGCTTCCTTTTCCCTGGCTTGCAGAGCATGTTGTATGTGCAGCATCCTCCTCAGGATTTGGTGGATGAAAGGAAACGGAGAGAGAATGGAAGAAGCTTTTATTCTTCCCTCAATTCAAATTTTGCCTTTTTTTTTTACATGATCTTTCAAACACATTAATAATGCCAAGTTACAGAGCCCTCTTGTTTGAATGCTTTTATTTTGTCTAAAGTTATTAAAAGATGAGGTAACAATTAGATGACTGAAGTTAGGAGAAACACCAAACTATTTTTCTTTACTTAATTCTTAGGATTTGGTTGAACTTTTTGTATAGTTTGTTTCAAAACTTTCCTCTTCAGTTGGTTTTGGTGATGTTTTGTTGGGTTAATTGTAAGCAGCAGTGGAAGAAAAAAAATCAGATTTTAAAAAGAGAAAAATGTGTTTTTTGGAACTCTAAGATTAATAGCTGAAATGAAAGTCGGTTTTGACGCTGAAGCATCTTATAATACCTTTTCCTTTGAAACTGCCTGCATTTCAAGAAGGGAGTGCATCTTTAATTTATTAGGATATTGCATGCATAATCTAAAATTAGGTAAATGCAGCTTAAAATAAATTTTTGCCTTTCTGGAAAGCAAGAAATAGTTTTTGAGTGCCTGTTTTGCATGTGTGTGTGCTAATGTCTGGTTTTCACTGAGGATCATGTGGTAGGTACCTCTGGAAATGAGGGAGATTATACATTGAGATGTATTTTATGTCTATGGATTCTCCTAAATTGTATGGCCACTACCTGAATGAATCTTTAGTTTGGGTGAGCTCTCACAACCCTGCACAGAGTCAGAGCTCACAGTGGTGCTGCAGAGCCAGAGAGGTGGATGAAACTGGACCCCTGAGGAGGAGGAGGAGGAGCAGATGGCCTTCAGAGGCCCCTTTAATCTGAGTTATTGTGTCATAATGCAGATTAATCACTTCCCTGGGTGGGCATGGCCCTGCCAGGGAGGGCTGGCAGCCAGTGCTTGTGGCTCCCATAGGAAGTTTGGATTTCCCCTCTCCCTCCCCAAAGCCCTCAGCCCGTCAGAATTGCCCCTGTCCATTGCTTGGCAGGGCTGGTCTCCATCTGGATCTGGATTTTAGATCAGAAGTTTTCTTGTTTGTGTGTCTTTATGGAAGTGCCTGTTGCCTGTAACTCAGACACAGACCTACATAGAGATCCCTTTGTGCTTTTTAGCCATCATCTGCTGGAAATGGGAGCAGGCTGCTATTTCTGGACTCAGAATACTACGAGTTGTGGAAGAGCTGTGATTGATTTTTCTAGGATGAAGGCTATTGGAATTGCAGGCTTTGAATTATTTAGATACCATACGCTTGTACTTATTTTCCAAGTAGTGTCACATGCCCAGGGCCAAAAGCAGCTCCAGAACTGGGCTAAAAGCAGCTGCAGAACTGCTCTCTACCTTGTGCACGAGCACATGGGCATGCATGTGCTCCCCACAAATAAATGGGAGTCATGTAATCTCATTTAATCCATCGAAATTTGTTGTGCAATTAAACTTATGTTTAAGATTACTTCTGTACAGTAGGAGAGATTGGTGCTTTGAGCAGCTGCTTTCAGTTGTGTTTCAGAAATCTGTCCTAAGGATGGAAGAGATGATCCTCTGCTCTGGCTGTGGAGGGGGGTTAAACCAGAGCCCTTCTTAAAAGGGTTTGGGTAGGGTGAGGTGAATCAAATTACCAGGTTTGTGTATTGGTTTCTATCCCACTCTGCATTTTCAGACAAGGAATCTGAGACCATCTGATACAGTGAGGATTATTTTTGAAGTGTAAGAGCTTAGTTTCTGTAAAGAAGTCCTATTTAGATCACTCACTATGTGAAGGGTAATCATTCACCAATAGGAAAATGACAAGCAGTTAAGATGACAGGTTTGTCAGAAGAATCCAATTTGAGTTAATCTCCAGGGAAATTTTACTGAATCCTAGGAAATCTTACCAAAGGTGTGCTTGCACCCAGGAACTGTAATGGCAGTAATGATAATTTAGACAAAAGGTGGAAAAAAATTGCATTTAAACAAGAGCTCTCCCTCTTGGTGTCTGTTTGAGGCTGTGGCTGGAGTTTGCCCAGGAATCCTGGTGTCCCTCCAGGCAGCTCCTGTGATGGGTGTGCACCTCACTGCAAAGGTGTTGTGCTGACAGGTGCCCTAAAAATAGGTGCCTCAAAGCACTATACCCTGAGACATGCATCTCCAGCTGCCTCAGGGGGAGGAATTTGGGCTTTTATTTGCTTTTCCCTTGGTGTTGGCATGCCCTGTGCTGGGGATGGTGTTATCCCAGCCTGTAAAAAATACCCTCTCTAGCTGCTCCTTCAAACACGGGGCTGATTGGGGTCTCTCAGGCAAACACAAATACTCTCAGCAGCAAAAAGATGTTTGTCACAACTCCTCTGTTGCTGCCTCTGAGTTTTATCAATGTTTCACTGAGCTGTGCTTGAAGGAAACCAGGAATCAGCCTGGCTTGATTGCTGGTGCCACCAGAAACTCACCTCAAGAAACAAAAAAGGATTCTTTGTGAGTTTCTTGGGGCTTTCTTGTAGCTTGAAAGCCACAAAAGAAAAAAAATGCAAGTGTTTTGAAGGAAATTGCCTTCTTAACACCTCCTCACCCTAATAAATTTATCTCCTGATGAATTTGTGGTTCAGCTGAGTTGACCTCTTATCAATTATCAAGCTTTTCACATCACTTTCCTCAGGTCCTATTTAGTAGGGTTCATGCTTTTCCCCCTCTCTAAAAATCCCCAAACCTTACCTCCCAGTCTGTTTCTTTGGAATCCACAGTTACAGAAGAGAAACATCCCACGTGGATGGGTTTTTGTGTCTGCTGAGAATTTCCAAACTTTGACTTTTCTGGATTCTCCTGGGCAAGGTTTGAGCTGCCTCTTGGGTGAGGAGGCAGAACAGGGAGTTGCTTTAAACCCCAAATTTATTAGTAGATAGGAATAGATTTTGGTTTTACTACAAGCAAAGAATGGTGTCTTTTATTAAAATGCAAAATAAACAGTGCCCATTTCTTTCTCCCCACCTTCCAAAAAAAAGGCAACAAAGCAAAAAAACCTCAAAAATCCCAAACCACCCTAAATATCTGATCTGTGTTCTTTGAAAACCACAGCATTTTCAAAAAGAAAAGGCAAATCCTAGAAATTTTTTCTCACTGCCTGGATCTCCTGCACATCCACGGTTTGTGCATGTAGAGGAATGATCTCATTTGCAACATACTCTGGAATATGGGATTTTTGTGTGGAGAGAACTGTTGATGTGGTGATTTTAAGGAAGAGCTGTCCCATGGTTTATTTCAGCAGGGAATTATTATTAGTTGAAGCCTTGTGCCTTACTCATGAGCCAGAAATCCATTGTGCTGCCTGTTTTACCAGTGTGGAACCTTCCTCAGAAAATTCAGAATATAATCAGTGTTGGCAAAGTTACAATCATTTGCCACGCAGTGTCAGTAGTTAATTTTCAAGCGTAAATATTTAACTTGGAGGCATTTGATACTGGAAGTGAGAGCAGCTTGTGCACTTGCACTCTTCATTGAAATGGACTTTTTATTCCACATTGCTAGGAGCTCATTGCATCTTCTGTGAATGGCATGCAAAAAAACTCCTTGCTTTTGGGGAGGGGAATAAAGGAAAACCAAGATCTCATTTCAAGTGAAGTACAGTTCTTGAAAATGGTATTTTTGTTTAGATTTAAAAAAAAATGTTTAGTCTCAACTATGGCAAACCAACTGTCTTAAATCATGTGTTTTCTATGTGTGTGTGTGTGTTCTGAAACCCTCAATTTACAGAAGAAATTCTTGGCTCTCTTATCTGGGCTGGAAGCTGCATGGAGTCTTAGCCTGATGTGATATTTAATAGTGTATGTGCCTATTAGAGATTGTTATAGTTCAGGTTGCAATCCAGCTTTCATTAGAATTCCTACCTCTACTTACAGAATGCCTTCAGAAATACCTACTATTTGGGAGAAAAAAAACCCCAAAACCCTAGCATCACTGTAGCTGGTAGATATCAGAATTAATGCCTTGTCAATATTTTTAAAAAGGCTAATAAGGAAAAATATCCCAATCAAGGTCCAAAGAAAGTTTTGGGTGTGTGCAGCCTTGCATTCACTGCAGATTTCCAGGCATGGCAACTGAAAAGTTGCTAAACATTTCTGGAAAAAATCCTACAAATAAGTGGGTTTATTTCATGTCAAGATTTTAAATCTCGTGTGTGTGGTCGTCACCCTGAGGTGCTGAAAGCCTCTTGGGCTTTTAGCATTTGCAAAGTGAGGTTTTAAAATGCAGGAGTTCCAGGC
The DNA here is from genome assembly GCA_013401135.1 of Cettia cetti. NCBI lineage: Eukaryota > Metazoa > Chordata > Aves > Passeriformes > Sylviidae > Cettia > Cettia cetti. The sequence goes on from VZUI01039790.1 coordinate 10,309, forward strand.
CGATGGTCCTGAGCATCCCCACCTGGGGTGATGAGCCCTGATGGAAGCAGAACATCCCAGGAGCTGGAGTGGGGCAGCCTTTGCTCAGAGGGCTCTCTTTTCATGGAATAAATGCATCCACTTGCTGTGCACGGCCTTTTCTTCATGTCAGACTGCCTCTAAACCAACAAAAGAAGCTACTGCCCGCTGGGAACCTCCCCGGGGTGTGTGATTGCAAACTGAGATTTATTTCTGCTTTTTCCTGGCCTGGTCTAAGATTTGAGTGTGGAAGGTACAGCCTGAGTTTGTCTTACTGCAAAAGCCATTGCCTGCTGCCTGTGAGTTTGGTGATAGGTATGACCTCTCTGTTCTTTGAGATACATGCATATATGTCTAAAAAATTTTTATAATAGATATGAAATGTAAAATAATAAACCCCATAGTAACTATGTATTATAATATATAGTAAATATATATTTTATATATTTACTATATATTATATAATGATACATATTTACTTTATATATTGTTATACATATTTATATTTTTCTATTATTACTATATATTATTATATTATTATCTATAATAATATATAATACTATTTATTTCCTACTTATCATATGCCTTGAGTTGGTTTCCCTGCTGGCTTTGGGCAGCCTGGCCTGAGCCAGTCTGGCTAAGCACAGTGCCAGCTGAGGGGAGGATTCCTGGGGCTGCTGCAGGGATTTTCTCCCTCTTTGTGCACTCCCTGGTTCTGGCTGCATTTTAATGGGCAGAAGGCAGAGTGACAATATCAGCTCCTGTTCTCCTGGGGATCCAGTACAAACCCCCAAGGCTTTGCTGAAAATAATTTGGGCAGATGATTCATTTTGCATTTGTCTCTGCTGAACTCCATCCTGTTTTAAAGACTTTTTCTTGAATTCATGGAGTTAATTTTAAATTCAGATCCTGTCCTTTGGTGTATTTGCTTTACCTCCCAGCTCCACAGTTACCTGCTTGTTTAATAACACTGTTCACTGTTTAATCATCCAGATCATTAATTGAGCAGAATCAAAACATGGAACAGAGTCAGATCCAGGACAGGCACTTGGGCACCTCCCTGAGACACCTCCTGCAATTCAGATGTAGAGCACTGGTAACTGCTCTCAGGCATCCACTGGATTCATACTCATCATAAACCATTTTTTTCTTGCTTGGATGTCCCTAGAATTCTTAGGAAACTCTCATACAAGACCTCATAAAAATATGAATAAAATCAGGGGATGTGGACCCTACTGCCTTTGCCTTGCCTGTGAATTCTGTTACTCAGTTTGGGAAGAAGCTGCTTTTCTTTGATGCAGTGTATTCATGACAGGTCCATGCCTCTTGCTCTTTTTCTACTTATCCTGCAAGTACTTGCTGATGCTTATTTTACTTATTCCAGTTTTTTTCTTTTTTTGAAACTGGAGTTAATCTGGATGTAAATTTGCCCTCTTTCACTTTTTTTTTAATTTATTTTTTTTTTAACTGGGGATTGCACTTAACATTTGAGTCCTCTGAGATGTCTCCTGTCTTCCATGAGTTCAAGCCAGCATCCAGCAGCTTTGAGGTTACTTCAGAAAATGCTTGAAATATTCTAGGGAGCAGTACCAAAGTAGCTGAAAGTGTGGACATTATCCAATTATTTCCCTTTCACAGTTGGAAACAATGCCTGGTTTTGTTTGAGGTTTATTTGTGCTAGCCATCAGCTCTTGATGGATTTTTTTTTTTTTTAGTAAAAATTGATGTAAAAATGTCATGCAATACTTAATCCTTCTTGGAATCACATATCAAATGCTCTCCTTTTTCCATTGGTTAATGGATCAATGTTTTCCACATTCCTCCTCATTGACAGATGATCTCATTCACTGATTGGGCTTTTTGTGTTCTTGATGCTTCTGATTTTGACACATCTCACCTCAGTATTTTATAACATTTTCCCCTGTGCTTGAGCTGGTCTCACACATGATCTCAGCAGTGTGGCCAGTTCCCTATTTCCTGTTTGCTTTCATTCTGAGAGCAGATAAAACACTGAGTGAGCCAATCTCATCTTTTAGCCCTCTGCTTTGGGGGAAAACACCTCTCTGCAGCAGCTTCAAGGTGTGCAGTTTTAGGATTCTGCTGTTTTTAAAGGTGGGGAGAAAAAAAGGAATAATGGCATTCCATATCAGGCTTGGTCTAATTTTGATTTAAACAATTAATCTGAGCACAAATGTCTCTACAATAAATGTCTGGCTAACTAGATGAAGTCAAAACCCCTCAGAAGCTGTGAGTGTGCCATTAATTTGCCCCTGCCTTGTATCAAATGGTCAGTGCATAGTTGGGGTATTTCTATGGTGCTTTTTTGAGATGGTTAATAGGTGGCATGACAGATGGCATTAGAATTCAAATACCACTTAAAATGGTCATCTGTGTATTTTAGTAATGACAGTTTTGGTGATTTAGTTGTAAGCTTTCAGCACCAGGTACTTTGTGCAATGTGGTTCTTTTCTTAGAGAACCTTACCTGGTACTTTTGTGCCTTAACTCTGATTTTTGAGACCTGTGTTTCTGTTCTTCCTGCATCTGCTTTAGTTCTGCAGAGCTGCATATTTTTCAGAAGGGAAAGCCTTTTCTGAGGATTTTGTAATCAAACTGGTTCACATGTAAGGGCTTTTCTGTTTAATTATGTTCAGATGCTTAAATTCATGATCTGTAGCACAGAAGGGCTTGAGAGAGCAGAGTGTTGTGCACCAGCTGGACACAGTCAGCAGTTCAAATTCTTGCTGAAGGGTGGTGGGGATTAGCAGGGTGATGATGCTGTGGCTCGCAGTGCTTAGGGAGTTGTTGCATTTGGGTGGGGGCTCAGTCCCCATTTCCTAGTTCTGGTCAACATTCAGATTAATAATGGTGCAGTTGGCAGCGTGAAATTTTGTTTATAATTGAGTGGAGTATTTCACTGCTACACTTCAGAAAGGAAAAAAATACCCCAAATGCAGCAACTGCAGCTCTCAGGGTTTTGTGGTGGGGGAGAAATGAGTGCTGTAGGTGAGATTTCAGCATGGTGCCTCACGGGTCCGACAGGAACTGTGCTCTCCTTGCTTCCCAGGAATTAGCCCTAAGCATTGAGATTATGGGGTGGAATTTCATTCTCCCTGAAACTTTGGCTATGCTGTCTTTGAAAATATTTTGCTCAGTTCTTGAATGTAGCTGTGGGAGCTTCACTCTTCTATTCAAGCTATTTCTATAAAGAACCTCCAGAACAAGTCATTTGTCACTGCCATTGTCATTTACTACAGATCCTGTCTGCAGCCTCTGAGCTTCATAGAACAGGCAGATTCTTATCAGCAATCAAGAGTTGTAATATTTCTAATTATAAATCTGTCATTACTGACCCGTTGTTTGAAATTAATTTGAGACAAAGCACTTTGGTATGGGACTGCTGATCATATTAGGAGCAGAACCAATAAAACCAAGAGCTGCATCCTTAGCTTTGCTGGCACATCCAAGTCACAATGCGTGGACTGGGATCCTCATGTGGAACCTAACTAATAAGAAATAATAATGATGAAGCTTGACACATTCCCAAATTGCAGCAAAGTCTTCATTAAGAAGCAGCAGCTGTTTGTTTCCAGGAGCACATGGTCTAGTCAGCATGATAAGAACACTGTGGAGAGGGATCAGCAAGTTTGCTTTTGCTGGAAAACACACATCTCTCTTCTCCACTCTAATGGGTCAGTATTAAAGAAGAGCTGCAGTTGGAGAATAATAAGAGTAATTTTCCATTTATTTTTCCTTTCCAGCATGCCTCAGGCTAGGGAGGTCAAATAGATGCAAAGAGAAAAACTGCATCTGGAGCTACTCTGAAAATAAATACGTATCCCATGAGTAGTGCTGTGTACAATTTGCTTAGCCTTGGAAAACTAAGTTTGTCTGCCACTTGATTGCCTGCTTCATCGAGGAAATCTGCTTAGCCTGTAGGATTCTGAAAGCTCTTTTCCTTCATTTTCAAGATGTGGGGGATGTGAATTAACCATTTCCCATTTCTTGTTTCTTTCAGCTTTCCCTTTCACATATCAGAGCCACATTACTCATCAGCTTCCTTTGGCTGCTTTGCAGCTAGGAGGTTTTTCAGTGAGCTCTGAAAGGAGGTTTTTCAGTGAGCTCTGGATTTCCCTGCTCTGTGATGAAACTGTAACAGCCTGAAAATCTCATGGCAATGCCTGACATAAAATATCTGACTCCATTGTGTCCTCCCTTGCAATTCAGTGAGATGAACTCCCTAACCTTGAATGCTTTCTAGGTAGAGGCCCATCCTGTTGCACTGTGTGTCGATGTAATTGTGTTTATTCCACCTGCTTTAATTGGTTTGCAGTGCAGTCAGTGCTGTGCTACCTTGGCTCTGCACATGCAGCTATGAAATATGCATCTTGAGTAATTATTTCCATTCAAGAAGAGCTTGCCAAGTGCCTGGTTTAAAATGTCTTTCACCTGATATTTTAAATGAAACAGTGATCTTCCCTTTGCTTTGTCTAACAGCCTAGAGCAGCCCAGGTGTCCTGTTTAGCTGCACCCCATTTCCACACTAACCTGAAGTGGAACATGGTCAGCAGGAGGCTTTGGCTTGCTTTGAAATAGGTGATCTCATTCCCTGACTGGGTTTCCACCCTCTGCCCATGTAAATAAATCCAGATTTATTTTGTAGCCTGTTGTCTGCTGCTCAGATGGAAAGGGGAGCTCCATCCCAGCAGTGGCAGGGCTTTCAAGCTGAACCCTGCAGGAATAAGATCTGTAGACCCCTCAGGCCTCCTCCTACCTGTACCTCAAATTATGGCCACAGCCAAACTCACAAGTCCACAACAAATTAAGCAGTCTCTTAAATATGACACAGGACATACCTAAACAAGGTGTTCTTCTTAATCAAAGCTCGCTGTTGTGACTTTGTGTGGATTCTGTGTTGTGCCTTTTTTAACATGGCTTACGTTTTCTTCTGTAAAATGCCTGGGCTAAAAAATTCAGTTAATCTTTCACAAGTTCTTGTAGAACTGAACTGTAGCAGTCTGAAGAGTAAAGCAACCTGTTCTGAAGTTTCAAAATTCTCTCCTTTAGAAGTGACTGGTGGTTTTAATGTGGGTCACTGGAAAAGCCTCATTAAAGAGGCACATGTGACTTAGCTGTCTTTACTGGAACTCTGGAACAGCTGCACTAGCTTTAAAGAGTTAACTTTATTTTTTGTGCTGCTAAGACCTTTTCAAATCAGTCACATGTCACCTGATGTCTATATTCCATTACTATAATTGGGCAAATGCATATGCTTCCTCACTTTAGGCTAAAGAAGCTGCAAAACTTGGGGCTGCTAGGTTTTAGCACTGTCATTAATTTATGCTTTTAAAACTAATTTCTCCATTGGTTCAGTACTTTATCCACCAGTTTATCAGGACATGGAATTAGTTCCAATTTCTAAACATCTGGTTGGCCTAAGCTCTCTGCACAGGAGCATGCAGAGCACAAAAGCCACGAGCTGTGCCTGTGTGCTGGTTTCTGCTTCACTGTGCCTTCTGCTCAGGCTGTTCTTAGACCTGTGCACGTGTGCTGTCTGCAGGGGGAATTGAGCTTATTGGTGAAATTTCAGCTTCCCTTGAGGTAATCTCAAAGAAGCATGAAGATTTTTATGGTAGGACTCGATAATTTCAGTTGTGTCCTTTGCCACAGAGCAGGCAGCAGTGTAGCATGTCTGAGTGAGAATGTCATGGGGACTAGCCTCACCTTTTGAGCTTTCAAACAGTCCAACTTGCAAAATATGTGAGGGGAAAAAGAAAGGATAGTTCCTTTTCTGTGGATCTCTGGAGACTGCATTGATTGGAGGCACTTCCAGCAGCTCAGTGTCAATCAGTTTTGTTGGGAGTCTTGCAAGACAAGGGATAGTGTTACTTCACAGTGAAGAATTTGAATTACCTACAATACCCTCCACTGAAGGGTATTGTAGGTAATTCCCACACTACTGTGGGTCTGATTTTCTGAGTTTGTGAAATTTTCAGCCTGTTAGTAGCTGATTTCTCCTTCCCTTGAGAGAATCCATTCCTCTCAAGGACAGTGAATGTAAACAAGCCTTCTGTTTTTTCATAACTCATCTAGTTTTCTCATAACAGCCCTCTCACAGGTGTTGCTTCTATTATTTAACCAATGAAGAGAAGTGTTTTCTTTATTTAACCAACCATAGGGCTCTTTAACGCAGCATGTTATAAAAGGGCTGTGTGAAATTGAAAATAAAACCTTCCTGATCTTCCTTCTACCTGGAGTCACGCTGGTTTAAAATGTCTTTCACCTGATATTTTAAATGAAGCAGTGGTCTTCCCTTTGGGTTAACAGCCTAGAGGAGCCCAGGTGTCCTGTTTAGCTGCACCCTATTTCCACACTAACCTGAAGTGGAACATGGTCAGTGCAAGCTGGAATCTGGGATTTGGTGTGAAACTCAAACCAAAATGAATTGTGCCTCCTTTACATCCTCAAAGGGAACCCAGGATTGACCCTGGACAGCAAGCACCAGCTCATGGGGCCCTTCACACGTACAAAAGAAAAATAATGTTTTTAGGGAGAGATAAGCATGTCAAGGAAAGGCAGGAAAAAACTTGGCCGTAGTTAATATGATAAGGGCTTGCTTTGAAATAGCACGTCCAACAGTGACACTCTACCACAGTTTAAAAAAATTAAATAAAATCCACAAGTTTCTCTGCTTTATTTTATTTTAAATTGTTTTTTTCCCTCCTGCAGGCTCCAACTATGGGAGTCCCCGTCCCGCTCACGCCAACATGAACGCCAACGCGGCGGCGGGGCTGGCCCCGGAGCACATCCCCAGCCCCGGGGCCGCCCTGTCCTGGCAGGCTGCCATCGACGCCGCCAGGCAGGCCAAGCTGATGGGCAGCGCTGCCAACGCCACCATCTCCACGGCCAGCTCCACGCAGAGGAAGCGGCAGCAGTACGGCAAGCAGAAGAAGCAGGGCAGCACCACGGCCACGCGCCCGCCGCGCGCCCTGCTCTGCCTCACGCTCAAGAACCCCATCCGCAGGGCCTGCATCAGCATCGTCGAATGGAAGTATCCTTCTGCAGCCCTGCCTGGGGGAGTCCTGGGCCTCAGGGCCTCCCTGCTGCCTCCTTTGCAGCCTCTCACAGAGCTGGGGGTGAATTTGAATGCGTGAGATGATATTTTTGTGTTTAATTCTTAGCTGTGTTATGTTCTCACAAGCTGGGAGCTCTGCAGTACTCTAACGGGGTGCAAGGTGGATGTCTCTCTATCTCTACCAGGTCTTTTCAAGGACAAATTGTCCAATTAAGAGATGTCAGCTAAATTATTTTTACTTTTAACCCAATAACCAACCACCCCTGGCCCTCAATGCAGATCCTTCTACCCAATTAGAAAACACCACCCTGACCCATGAAGAAGGTGGTGAAAAAGGACTCAGCCTCTGCCCTAAACCCTCCATGTCACTTTATATATATGTTATTATATTGCAAAACCTTTACCTCTAATTTTTCTACCCTGTGCTATCACACGCTTCTGTTCAAGTCACACAATCCCAGGGCTGTCACTCAATTTTGGGAGCTTCTCCACAGCCTCAGGTCAGTGCAGTGTTTGCCTGGGGGTCAGTGCCTGCCAGCACAGAAAATCCAAAATTCTCAGTGCACGGGGTTCAAACACCTCAGTTTGGAAGGCACCACTGGGAACTTAAAGTTGCCAGCACAAATGATTTTTGATGTCCTAACTGAGATGGCTTTTGCTTGAAGGGGGAAGTGTCAGTAAAGAGGATTAGAACTGAAGCCTTAAATGCACCCCAGTGTGAGAAAGCACTAGGAGCTTGAATGATAAAGCTTAGTGGCTGAATTCTGCACTTTGGAAAAGGTGTGGCCCAGGCTGAAATGTGTGGGAGATATTCAAGGTGTCTGAGGTCAGACCTGAACTGACTCTATGGGATTGATAGCAGCTGCTGGCTTTGCCTTTTTAAATTTTTATGGGTTTGTTAGAGGGGTCACTAGTCCAAAGCTCTGGTATTTTGAATCATACCCTTTTTTTTTTTTTGTTAAACATGTGACATCAAACTTTCTACAGCATGATGAAAAGAATGGGGCAAAAGGATGAGGTAAAAAAAACCCCAAAGGTATGCAGTAAGATCCTGAGACTGGGCCGAGAACTGTTAATTATTTTGGAATTCTGGTTAAAATAATAAGGCTGAGTAAGGTATGGTAGGAATGATGGGTATCTGGAAGAGGGGAAAAAGAAATCCAGCCCCAGTCCCATGTCCAAAAGCAGTGCAGAGCCAGCTCTGAGCGTGAGCAGGAGACAGATGGAGCCACAGCTGATGGATGAGGGCCACTGACACAGAGTGAAGGGCTGGGTGCTGCCTCCCTGCAGAGTCAGGGGGACTCTGCCACTGCTTTCCTGTGCAAAGAGCAGAGCCCTTTCAGTCACCCAGCTCTGCTCAGTGCAAGCTGGAATCTGAGATTTGGTGTGAAACTCAAACCAAAATGAGTTGTGCCTCCTTTGCATCCTCAAAGGGAACCCAGGATTGACCCTGGACAGCAAGCACTAGCTCATGGGGCTCTTTAGGAGGTGCAAAAGAAAAAATGTTTTTAGGGAGAGATAAGCACATCAAGGAAAGGCAGGAAAGAACTTGGCAGTAGTTAATATGACAAAAAAAAAAAGAATTAAGGCATTTAAGACAATGTGATAATATTATTCCTTTGGGTGTCTGGTGGGATGTTGGGTGAAAACAGAAAATGAGTATATTAGGTATTGCTGACATGGACATACTTTTCAGATGAAGAACTTGTTAAAAATGCTCCTGTCAATCCTTCCATGTCCTTAAACTACCTGCCTGCCTGTTCCTTTCTTCAGATGCTAATTTTTAATCCCCTGATTAAGTTTGCTACTTTTTATTGCTTCTGACATAAGTCTGTTACTTTGAGCATAAGATGATGGGTGATGACTAACAGGATAAAACTGAATATTGGTTTGCTTAGCAGCACCCCAGTCACCACATGTCTTCAGAGAGAGCACAGAGTGACATTTGATAGATAAAGGAGGTGAGCAATGAAAGAGGGGAGGGAGGAGTTGCAGAGCAGGGTACAGCACTGCTGACAGCAAGAGATGGCCACGGAGTGCAGTTAGAGCCACGCAAGGAGGCTGGAGCTTGCAGCTGGGGGCTTTGCTTGGTTTTAGGTGAGTTGATGGAAGTGTTTCTTTCCTTCAGGACCTCTCATTGACACCCAGAGTTTGTAAATATGAAACACTTCAATGCCAACAAGCACAAAGGGTTGTGGCCAGGTTTAGTTTAATTCTATATTCTGACTTCTACTTGCTAAAAACAACTGAGAAAGGCTTAGCCTAATTTGTTGTACTGCTGAAGTTTAAGCATAATAGATATTAAACAAATATCAAATACTACTTCAGGGGTGTTTCTTAGCCAAATGTTACAGTGTTGAGAGCCTGAATGAGCAATTACATTCAAGAAAAAGTGAAATGAATTAATTACCTTGTTTTGCAGAGATTTAGCTGTGTATTTAATTTTCTGCCTTTTGTGCAGCACATTTGTAGATTTTATAGAATTTAATGTTTACAGTGCAAAAAGAGCACAAATAAAAGCAAATATGTGTAAACAGTGATAAATTAAAGGATAATAATCCTGCCAAAACAAACAAAAATAAAATTGAGGGGAAAGAAACGATTAAGAAAATGAAAGTCTATGGAACTCCAGGTCTTTAAGCAGTAAAGATTAGCCAAGCAGCCTGGGGTGGTGCATACCTGAGGAGTCTTGCTGAGTTCTTGTGTAGCCTTCCTGTCCTGATCTGCTCATTTATCTCCTGTTACTCAGAGGTTTAAGCACAGTGGCTGGTGGGTCTGGAACCCTGTGAGTGTTCCATATGAGAGCTGTGTGATGTGTGTGAGCACAAACAGCAGCCAGGTGCCTGGGGTTTGTATATCCTGCAGCTCAGCTTAACCCTCCCAGCCCTGCTGTTCCCTGTGCTGGAGCCTGCTGAGAGCAGCAGCCTGCTGAGCAGAGCCAGACGTGCTGTGCTGATGTTTGGCACTCCCAGGGGAGGTAAAGCCATGCTCCAATGCACTCTGTGGCACAGGTCATGCTGGGCATCCTCCCTCTTCTCTCCTGCTCCTCGCTCCCCTCCGGAGTGCTGCTGAGTTATCCCAGAAGGAGCCTCTGGGATGTTCCTGCAGGCCAGGAAATGCAGACAGAGCATAAATCTGATTTCTAGTCTGAGTTTGGAGACTCTTCCCAGCATTGAGAGCATTGGAGCAGGTGAAGTGGGCAGTGGGGAGTAGAAAATGCCCTTTGGTTCCAGGGCACAGCCAGGGAGCTCTGGCAGGATTTCTTTGTTGGACATCCCAAACATTGCTGCAAGGTTGGAGTTCCCTTGAACTGTTTATCAGAGGGGACTCTCAGCTTCCTGCTGTCCCTAAAAAACTGTGCAGGGACGTTTGTGTTCCCTCTGGTGCCAAATGAATACAAATAAGAGAAAAAGAAATACTCCCTCAAGTAAGTTTTAAATAAAACAAGTATACATGGCAATGTGGAGTGTAAGCACGTTTTGGACAAAGACTTTTTTTTTGCCTTAATGAAATTTATCCTTTTTAAAATATCTTCCAACCATGTATGCATGTATTGCTTGAGCTTTCACATGTAACTCCAAGATATGAGAGAGAGACTGAGCAAGGGGGCCAAAAATACGGCAAATAAATCCCAAAATGCTAATATTATCTGAGAATTTATAAATGCAGATGAAAACAGCCAAGAAAAAAATAAGCCTAAAAAGAACAAGGGCAGTGATTATAGAACAGGCTTCTCTTATTAAATCTAGTACAGCCACACTTGAAGGAACATTGGGAAAATGCAATCTAAATAAGTAAAAGAAGAAAAAAGTTTTGAGAAATCTGTGTTTACTCTGGCACGCGACTGGCCTACACTGCTTTTGACATATTAGGAAGATTTTTGGCTGGGAGCTCCTAAAAGCACTTAAAAAAGCATATGCTTCTTTTCAGAATATAAGGGGCTTGGAATGCTTTCTTTAAACAAAATTCTTATAAATTTCTTTTTAAAAAATTATTTATTTTTATATTTGTGTGCTCATTTTGGAACAATTTCCTTAACTCCATTCTTCAGACCATTTGAAATAATTATTTTACTGACTATTTTTGCCAATTGTGTGGCCTTAGCTATCTATATCCCCTTTCCAGAAGATGATTCCAATGCCACCAATTCCAATCTGGTAAGTCCTCAATGGTCTTTAATCTTGCTGTTTTGAAAGTCCTTTTGAAAAGTAGAGACTTGTGAAGGTAGGAAATGTAAATATATCCAGCAATGATTAGAATGTCATAAAAATTGGTTTTTGACTGTTATGTCTTATCAACATATATTTTATTGCCTGTTTCAGGGGAGCTGGTTTTAGAGAAGAGTATTTCAAAAAGGTGCTGTATGTGATGTTTAAGTTAAATTTCTGCATTCTGCAGAAGTGCTTGGTAAATTTTAACCTGCAGGTATTTCTGGGAGATACCTTTTAATCAGATTTTTATCTGGTGATTTTTGTCTTACTGTGTGCCATGGTGAAGTTGGTGCTGTCCTCATCTCTGATGACTAATTAATGCTTGCATTTCAGACACATGCATTGATTTGGCTGAACAATGTTGGTGGGGTTGGGGTGTTTTGTTTGGTGGGGTTTTTTTTAAATTTTTGGTGTTTTTTTTAAAATCATTCTCTCTTGCTGGGGGAACATAGCTTTTCTTCTGTCACCAGTGATGCCAGTGTTGGTACTTTGGGATTGAGCTGTCTGTATGAAAAGGAAGTGTTTACTTTTGGCTCAGCATGAAGAAGCATAGCAAAGAATCCTGTTCAGTAAGGGCAGAGCACAAACCAGCTCTGGAACGCAGTTCTCTGAATTAGCAGAAAACATTTTTATTTCCCTCTCAAATATGTGAATAAATCTCCTACTTGTCGGGTTGAATCAGGCTGAAAACTTGCTCCCAGGGTTTAGGAGCAGGGATGCTATTTCCTGAATAAAATTTATCAGGACTTAGAAAATTTTAGAGCAACAGCCAAACTTCTAAAGCAGCGACAACTGGGATGGCTGACAGACATTGTGATTAAGAAGATTCATGCTGCTCTTGGAAGTCAGTCATCTGATTAAATCCCTCTTGAAGTTTTAGAAAGCACATTGCAAACTTCAGGAATTGCTGAAACAATACTCCCATGCTTAAAAATAAAATAGTAAAACCTTGTAGTGCGGTGCACTTGCACTGTAACTCCTTAAAGAAGTACAAAAAGAGAAGCAGGAGGTGGTAAGTGATTGCTAACTGCTCTCTACACCTACAGCACTCCTCAGTTCTTGTCTTGGGCTGTTCTGTGTTAGTGTGACTTTGTGTTTAACAACCATGAGTTGTGCTGTGTGTATTTCAAATACTTCACGGGGCACCTCACAAAACTTACTGTGTTTTCTTCAATAAAAACCAGGTTCAGTTGATCTCCTGGTGAGGAGGATAGGTATGTTCACTGCATGTTCTGACTTGCAGGGTTCAGAGAGGAGAATGAAGCAGATCTCAAGGTTAGGGGACTCTATTTTGAGTTTAATTGGGTTGTGAGTATTTGCCTCAATCCACTGAGGAGGCTGCTGGCTAAAACCAGGCTGGAAGTATGTTTGTGACTGAATGGATGTATTGAAACTCTTCTGCTACCAAGCAGTAGGTGCACCTTGTCATTTGACTTTCCCTTCTGCATTTCTTTTCCAAGACATCTTTTGCATCATTTAGAATGTCTGTAAAACAATGCTGGTGTTGTTTGTTGGTAGAATTTAACAAAACCTAGCCAAGCAAGGGTTGTCATCTCAGGAATGGTTACAGCCTTGAGGATGAATTGTTAATTTACCTAAATAGCTGTTTCACAGAAGTAGGGGAAGAGGAAAGTTAAATGAGTAATCTGCTTGACTCCACTTTGTTCTTTGTGTCTTAGTGGGAAAAATAATTAAAACTGGAAAATTGAGTGCTTAGTGTGGACTGATGAAGTCAAGGCTCTCCTGCATTATAGATCAAAGGCTGGAGCTCTGAGAGCTCAGTGGCTGTGCTCTCCTGTTGGTCTGTGGGCTGTTGTTGGGCTTTGTGTGTTTTGTTGCTGCTTTCTCAGTTTGCCTCCTCCCCCCTGTCCTGTGCACCCTGCCTTTGAGGAGCACACAGCTGAGCGTTCAGCACGGGCTGCAGGCTGGAGTCAAGTCCTGAGCAAATGGGTGAGATAAGGGGGACAAAATGTGTTAGTTGTGTTTTGGAATGGAATGAAAGAAGAGATGAGAGTTCAGGGAAAGATATTCCACCAGGCAGGAACTGTAAGGAGTGGGACCTTAGTGTGGAAGAGACTGGAAAGAAGCTGGGGTTAATAACAAGTTCCTGTAAAAGCTCAGGTACTCACTGCATCTCTGAATTTATTTCTACCTGTGAGCATCTATTTCCCAACCAGATTTATTTTGTGGCCCTGAGGTTGAGGGCTGCAAAGGCTGTAATGTGACCCAGGCAAGGAGTTTGTGTGCATGAGGGTCATGCAGAGATGTCTGTACTGTGCAGAAAGGTGACTGACTGCAGACAGAATTTTTCTAGCTGCCCAGAACTCTTGATTTGTTTTCATGTTGCAATTCAGCTGTTTTGGGGTTAAAGCTCCTACAGAAACTCCCACATCCCTGGTTTCCTAAGACACGTCTAACTTCTTGAGATACAAGGAACTATCTAGAGAAAACAAATGGGCAGTAACTGTTTTACAAGCTCTGAAAGTGCCATAACCCTGTTCCAATAAGCTGCCAGATTTGCCTTAGGCTCTGAGTATTCCTTCTCCCAAGCTTCATCATAACTTCTCAAATAACACTTTCCTTGGTGACTGAGGTTAAAATTCAGTTAATTGCCTTCAAGTAGCTGATGGAGTAGAGGGTGGTGAGGGAAGAGAAAGGAATCCTGGATTATGGGACCAGGAACCTCTCCTGTGTCTCCATTTGTTTTTAGCTGCAAGACCTGCTTGATGTGATGTCTGTGATGAGCACTGGAACTAGGATACAGAAGAGTCCAGTAAATAATTCCTTCCCTTTTGCATGAGCCAGGAATTGTGATTTGTGAATAGCTGTTGTGCAGTACAAGTTTAGGTTTAACACCACAGAGATACTCTGCCTCTTTCTCACAATCTGTCTTCCTATAAATAATTCTTATAACTCTTCAGGCCTTTTTCATGAAGTCTAGGGATGGTAACTTGGACTGTGAAGCCCTTTCAGTTTTGAAATGAACATTTATCCCAACCCCCAAATTTCCTATTTTTATGTTCAGTGCAGTGTCTTTGTCACTGGCTTTAAGAAATATGCCAGAATGTAATGTAGTCATAAAAAAAAACAAGCTTGAAATTGACTTCAGCAGATTTTAGGTGTTACTTTTGCAGTGTTACAGCAAAAGTAGCTGGAAAACTATTGTTATGGAAAAATATTGAACTTACACAAACAGAGGGCAATTGTATTAGGTGGATTTTTTTTTTATTAATGAACTTGCTGTGACTTAATTTAAATTTACAAATGAAGTAAGCTCATGCATAACCCTGCTCAAGAACGGTTGTGTGTTAATGCAATCAGAAAAATTGGAGCTGGTTTGAGGGGAATTAAAGTCAGCCTGCATCAGAGGCTGTGCCTGATAGGAAGGCTTTCTGCTTGTTATCCCTGCAATTCTGCATTAGGACAGAGATAACATACATTTAGGAATAAAACTACAGGCTGCCTAAGATAGGAAGCTGAGAGGAAAACGCTTCTGTCACTTTATTGGCAACTGCAAATGGCACAAGCCTGGTCAGTGTCACAGCATGGTGATAACATAATCAGGTGAAGACCAAGGTTTGCAGCACCTTCAGGAAAGGCAACTCGCTTGGTTATGCTTTGGATAAAGAGCAGGGAAATCTTCCTGCTGTTTTGATAGTTCTGCTTTCCCTTCCTTGTCTTTCTTACAGGAAGAAAATCCTGTTGTGCACTAGTTAAATATAAGGAAAATCCTGTGTTTGTGTGAGCTTGTAATGGGATGTCACCTTTGGGCTAATTTGTTAAACCTCAAATAGGACCCTGTGAAAAAGAAGGTGGGATTTGTTTGCTTGTCAGCTCTTATGCCAGCCAGTGTTTGTCTGCCTGTGGAAGGGGGCTTGCCTTTCAGGAAGTGTGGCTGTTTATTACCTGGTCATTGTGGGAATATCCTGTAGAGCAAGGGGTTCCTGTATTAAAAAAGAGGAAGTTGCTTTATTTTTAATTTTTTTTCCTGGCATTTTTAGGAGACTGACGCAGTAGGCGTGGATGTGACTGTTACATTTCTATACACTGGCATAACAAACTTCAGTGAATTTTGTGTCAGAGCATTCTAGAGTCACCACACAAAACATGCTCAGTTTTTCTTGTATGAAATCAAAGTGTTGGAGAGCAAAGGGGGGGTGGAGAGAAGCAAGGCTGGCTGCTCTGGGCGAGGAAGGACACTGCCCAGAAGCTTTTTGGTTCTGTTGCACGGCTGCTGTCACCCTCCTGCGAGCCAGCTCCCAGCTCTGAGTGAGCAGAGTGCGAGCTGCCAGGCTCGGGGTGAGGGGCAGAGCACACCCAGCTGATGAGCTGGATTTATTACCCCGGGCCAGCCCTGCTGCAGCTGGGGCAGCTCACACAGCTCCAGGGCTGGAGGAGGGAGCAGGGACTGGCAGAAGCTGCAGGAACCACGCTGAGGCGGCTGCAGAGGGACTGGAGTCAGGATGAGAAGGAAGGAAATTGTGCCAAAGAATGCTTGAGGGTTTCTTGCAGTAAGGTTGTGAGTCACTGTGTGATTCTGAGGAAGCTGAACGTGATGGAATTTAGGCTCAATGCTTCCCAGAGTCCTCAGAAACCCTGCTCTGTCAGGGTGGTACTCAGCACCCCTAGCTGCACAGAAGCATGGGGTGGAAGAATAAGCATCGGGTTGGAGAGGGAGGCATTCAGCTTGTGTGCTGATCCTGGTATTGGCAAGCTGTGTGGCCTTGGATAAATTGCCATCTCAATTGTTCCATCACACCACGACAAGAAACGCTGTAGAAAGAAGAAAATTCCTAGCAGTAAATTCTAAGATAGTAGATAGTTACTAACTAAAAAAGAAAAGTAAAAAGTAGGTGGGTTTTTTGGGAATTTTTTAACATAGTTGTCATTTCCTAGGCTTTGTGAAGATGAAACTGATAAAGCAGAGACTGACTGACATATGCATTACTAGCAGGAAGAAATGGTTGGGTTCAGAGTCCCAACCAAATCCAGCTTCTCTTTGTAGCAGTGGCCCCAGAGCCCTCGTGCAGCCTGTGCCTGTTGCTGTTTGCCATCTCCTTAGGGGATCTGACATCTCTCACAGCTGTGTCCCCCCATTTTTTTGCTTTTTAAATTCGTAATCCTTGCCAAGTAATTCTCCTTGTTCCAGTACACATTCTAACAGGCCTGTCCCTTTTCCATTTTCCTCCTGTCTCCCTTCCACAGTGGTTTCATGTTTCCCACCTGTTTTCCCATTTGATCTGTGCTCTGCTTACTCAGCTCCCTGACCACTTCTCTTGTTAATTTTACTCTTGAATTCCCGTTCTTTTCCTAAGCCTGGACTCTGTAACCAAGTAATTAATCCCAGTGCTCATTCTATCTCCTTGTTTTTAGCTTCATTCTCTCCACACTGGTCTCCTAGTCTGAGCCTTTTGCTTTTGGAATCTGTGTTCTTCCCCATGATAGCTGAACACCAGCAGTAGACAGGGACACTCATGCCCTTGCAGTGGGACTGTGAGTTGTGTAAAATGCAAAGCATGGTAAACTGTTACACTAAATAATCCAACTCCACGAAAAGAGGAACTTGGTATTTGTGGGTTGTGTGTTTCTGTGTAAGTGATTTTGAAATTTTAGCTCTGTTTTGGTTCTGATTGAAGGCAAGTTTATTGAGTAAGTCCAAACATTAAACCATTTATCCATTTTTGTAGACAGCTCTGATTACAGTTTTCTCTTTCTTTGTGTAGGCTTTCTAAATCTTCACAAGTGTTAGTTGGGGTTTTTTTCAGGTGGTAATTATTCTTGTTTATCAAATCTCAGGTTCAGTGTAGGATTTGTGTGTTTCATTTGGATTTTTCTCGATTTTTTTTTTTTTTAACCTGTCTAGGAAAGATAGTAAAAGATGTGGAGGCAGGCCAAATAAGAGTATTTAAGTAGTGGTGTTTTCACTGTAGTCTAATTCCTGTCATCAGAAAAGTAAGTCTTTTCAAAGCAGTGGAAATTTTCAAAAAGGCAGGTCATTTTTGTACTGTCCTTTTTGATACAAGTATCCTTATTCTTCTGTAGGTCTTTGAGATGTTTGACTTCTGTTCATGAGCTCTTCAGAATCTTTTAATGATTTTAGGAAGGAAATAAGCATCTAGAAAAATCTAGAAATTCAATTGAGCATATTCCGTATCACCTTCAGATTCCTAATGTATATAGTTATGTATACATACATATTTATGTATATAGCTTGTATTCTACCACATTCTTGGGTTTTCAGGGAGGGAAGCTTGCCACTGACTTCCCTGAGTTTGGCTGTCACCACAACCCCTGCACCAACCCAGTGCATGCCACTGACAAACAATTGTTGGAGCGCTGGGCTTTGCTGACGTGCACAAAGTCACTGACTCCAGAGGCAGCGCTCCATGTACTTGTTCAAACCAGAAAAACCCCCAGGAGCTCTTCACAGCTGCCTTAGAAGTAAAATAATGGCTGTGCTGCTTGCCAAGGGCCAGAATTGCCAGAAGGGAGGGATGTTTTGTGTGTTGGTCAGAGTTTTGACTGGCTGCTCCTCTCGAGGACAATTCCTATTTTCTCCTGTGCTTTCTGCCTCCTGAAGCATGAGGTCTGTGTGTCACAGCAGCTCCTCTCTCCTCCTGGCTGAACGGCAGGCAGCCTCAAGATGAGGCCATCCTGGGGCTTCCCCTTGGAGAAATGCTGGACAATATATAATTGATGTTGACTATAACCTCATGGAATGAAGTTTCCTTTCCTGCTTGTACAATTCCCATGAAGAGCCTGTACTTAGCAGATATTTCTTGATCAAGAATAAGATGCTGAGAGACCACTGGTTCGGGAAGGGCTTCCAGCAAGCAGCAGGAAATATTCATCAATGTCTTTACAGTGTGTTGCATTTTTGGCAGATGCTGGAAGGTTGGCTCAGCAGGTGATCTCCTGGAGACACCCTCAGCAAGTTCTGTCTCACCTAAACCTGGGTGAGGGAGCTGGAGCATCTTTGGATATGTTTTGGGTTGTTTTCCTGACCTTTTGCTGCAACCTAGCAGCTGGTGATGATCTCTGGGGCACCAAGGAGTGCGTGTTTTGCTCAGTGGAGGCACTGCAATGGTGCATGGCTG
The DNA here is from genome assembly GCA_013401135.1 of Cettia cetti. Lineage (NCBI taxonomy): Eukaryota > Metazoa > Chordata > Aves > Passeriformes > Sylviidae > Cettia > Cettia cetti. The sequence goes on from VZUI01039790.1 coordinate 28,709, forward strand.
TAAGGGTGGATGGTTGATGTCCTGGTGCTCGTGGGGAGCTCACCCATGCTGAACAGGCAGAGGAGCACCTTTGAGAGCTGCTGCTTTCCTGGGGCTGCTGGAAATGGGGTGTGTGCTTCCCAGGCTGGCTGTCTTGGCAAGTGTGCAGCTGTTTTTCCTGCTGTCCTGGCAAACTTGCACTGATGGAGAGCGTGGGGTTTGGGAATTCATCATCTTCTGCTGGTTTGCCTTTGTCTGTTGCTTGTAAAATTTATATTTAGGTAGCTTATATTAGGAACTGAAGCAAAAGTCGTTTGCATATGGTTATCTTCATCTGGTATGTTGAAATGTTTTCCTACTTAGCAATAAATGTGCTTAATCTTTTGCTATGACTCTTTGATGTGAGGCATGGTGAATGCTTTTTATGTGGCTGTTTTAAAATGTTTCAGTTCTATTACATGCCCTCATATATAAAACCTCACACAAAAGCGGAACTTGCACGTAATTTTATTATTATTATTTTTATCCATTGAAAGCCACTTACAGTGCTGTTATCCTTGTGTGGCCTTATTGTCTGAGTCACTTTTAAACAAGAATCCCTGTTTAGATGAGATTATGCAGGCAAACGTGGTCACAATAGATTTTTTTTTTTAAGATCTGGTTGCATAATTGCTTCACAATCTAAACTTTTGTTTAAAAACAAACAATCAGAAAGCTTCTCCTCATTATGGTCATAAAGATAATGCCTGAATCTGTACAAAAGGCACATTAGTGCCCTTCAGGAGGAGTTGGCTGAGATGGAAAATGTGAATTGAAATAGCATCAAGGGGATTTCACAACTTCTATAGCAGTGGCTGAATCATGGCAGGGACAAAGGAAGGTCCCAAGCACACACAGGATTGGTGTCACTATGGCAGGTTTTGGGGAATTTAATTGTTAAGGATTGTTTGGCTGTAGAACAAGGAAATCTGCTGCTCCTGCTCTTTAAAATCACTGCTGTCCTTGCAACAAGGAGAAGGAAATAGAGGAATTTCAGCTTCCTGCCTCTGTGGAATGCCTCAGGTGCCTCCTGAGTCCAAGAGCCTGACTGGGCATTTGCTTGTGCAAATTCTGAATAATCATGTGCAGCTGTATGGTGATACTGGAGTTTCATCTGGGGTTGTCTGTAAAACCCAGGGCTGTGTCCAAGCAGGGGGAGCAGGAGGTAAAAGCTGGCATCTACATGGAGATGTCTGGGCTGGATGTGCAGCTGTGCTTTACAACTGATGCTGCATTGATAAGGACCAGCAAAAATCTGATAAATCTCCTTTCACCTGAACAACTTGTATGCTGATTGTTATTAGTCATAAACTGGGATATGTTCTTCCCTTATTCAACCTGAACCAAGCTTTAACTGTGAATCAAGTCACTGGCTTTTTTTTAGCTCTTATTTAATGTTTTCATTGTATCCCACTTCTCATTTGACAATTACCCAATTTTTATCCATCTCAGGGGTGCCATGCTTTCCTCCTGACATAAATAAATTCTTGTTTATAGCAGCTTATATTCAAGCATTGCCCTTTACTTACTCAAATTAAGTGTTTACTATATTTTACATGCTTAAAATTGTATTCCACTTTCAGCCTTTTTTAAAATATTGGATATAAATATTAATGTCCAGATCAACTTGATCTCCAATTTCATTGTCACTAGGATAAAACCAGCTCTGCTGCTCTTTTGTTTTCCTTTTGACAGGCTGTTGCATGCAGATATTTGACAGCTCATAGGGGGAAAAAGGAAGAAGCAGCTGAAGCAAAGTTGAGTGTTTTAGCCTTTCAGAGGTCATGAATATAATGCTTGAGTATTTTTCACTTTTTTTTTTCCTGTAGTGAAGTCTTATGGAGTGAAAGGAAAAGAGGAGGGAAAAATAAATGTGGAAATGCATTTGTAGCTTCCAGAAGCTCTAATTCTGCTAAATTTTGAGCTTGCACTTAGCAGTCAGTCCTTGTGCAGAGGATATGGCAATATAAGGGACAGAACAGTACAAAGAGCAGGAGCTGATCTAGGGAAAATGCAGTGTGGTGTTTGAGAGAAGCAACTGCTGATACAACCCTGGGAATACTTTTGGTAAATAGCTCTTGAAATAAATTCAGTCCTGCCTGAGAGTTCCTTTGGAAATGTTTACCTTTGCTTTCACATTTCAATATGTATTGAAAAAGGAGACTGAGACAGAGCTCAGCTTGTGTTCAGGCTGCTGCTCATGGGTTTTCCTCAGTTCCTCTTGGTTGCTCAAGTCATTTTCCATGGTACTCAGCTGGCACTGCTGGGCTCTGGTGTGAATTTGACTGTGTTTAAAACAGTTTTTTGTGGTTCATTCCCTCTTTCCATCACTCAGACCTGAACCAGGCACATCTGCCAGTTTGTGTGTCCACTGCTGCTCTTTAATAATGTACAAACAAAAGTTTCACTGGGTGCAAACAATTCTTAATTGAAGAGCAATTTCCCAAGAGACATTTTCATATCACTGATTGTCTTGGACTTTATTATTTTTTAAAATGCCTCTATTGATCCAATATATTGAAGCAGAACTTAGGAAGAGCAGGGCTCTACCTCTGCTGGGCTCCACATCTGAGCTCTTCCTGTGGGTGGGAGTTGTGGATGTTTCTGGGTGATGCTCGTGGCCGGTGACAGCACAGCTCTCACTGGCAGGCTGTGGAATGCTCTTTTCCCTGTCACTGCCAGGCTTTTCCCAGAGCACCCAGAGGTTCTGACAGGAGTTCAGGGGACAGGCACCAGGCTGGAGCCGCTCCCCTGCCTTGCTGCATGTGCCGTGGGGGGCCTCTGCTGTCTCCCTGGGGTGGGCAGCAGCTGCTCTCAGCAGCCTGTGCCTTTGGGACAGAGCAGGTGAGGCTCTCTCTGCTCTCTCAGGCACATTTCAGCTTTGGTCAGAGGGTGTTCAAACCCTCCCCTAATCGATGCCTCCGCGTGTGTGGGAAGGCTCAGCCCAGTGGCAGCCGCGCTGCTCTGCTGCCTCTGGCTACAGGAACTGATGTGCCTGTGCTGTTCCAGCCCAGGAGGCAAACTGGGCTCTGCACAGCCTTTGACCTTTTGAAAGCATGAAAATCCATAGGGAGCTGAAAATTATTCCTTTTTCATTGAGCTGCTTAAAATAAAGTGGCCTCTGACCTCTGGAAAGTATGTCTGACCCTGTGGGAGTAGGGAGGGACCAAGTGAACTAGACCATAGCAGGACCCAGAGGTGAGCACAAATTCCAAGTTGTAGGCAAATTCCATAGATCAGGCTGTTTTAAAGTGGGAGGTGATGATTTCAGCCCCCTAGTGTTGCTTTCTGCTGTCCTATAAATTTGTGCTATAACTGCTTTATCAAGAAAAAGGAAGATGTTTATATTGTATTGGTAAGAACAACCTTGCTTCTAATTGAAAGCTGTTAAAGGATGATATAACCTGAAAAAATTTAGAGGGCTTTTTCCTCCATGGATTCCTCTACTGCTCTACAAATTTATACTGAGAATGAAAATGTATTTCTTAATTCCATGAAAATTCTGAAAGGTTATTCTTGATTGTATTAAAAGGGCTGTGACTTTGTCTATGTTATCGCTATTTCCTGATGATAAGTGTTTTTGTTCTTTCTCCTGAAAACACTCATCAGCATCCTGTTTGAAGGATGCCATTGGAGGTAGATAAAGCTTTTGATTTTGCTGTCACTAGCACAGCAAAGGAGTTAATAACTCACTGGGCATCCTGGAATCTTATTAGCCATGTTACCTGAAAGCTGTGCCCTGTTGCTTGTGTTCGGTTGACCTTGGATGTGATCTGGGAGCCACCCTGAGGAACTGCTCCTCTCTGAGGTGTGATAACAGTTTGATAAGCCTGACCTGCATTCCTTGATGCCAAGCTCATGCCTGTGCTTTTGGCCGTGCTCAGACTGTTCCATAGCCCCATTCTCTGATGGATACACTTCAGCCTGCCCTGCTTCAGCAAAATTGGAAACGTGCAGGTTGATCTCAGTGGGGGAGTGAGGGTGGCTTGAGCAGCTTGCAAACAAAAGGTTGTGTTTCCTCTGCTGTTTGGCTGCTCCTGACATGTCTGTCCATCTCCTCTCCATGGTGCCTGCTGGAGCCCTGCACTGCACACAAGTGGTGACGTGGTTATTCTCTTCTGCTATCAGTAAATATGCTTTAATTGGACTACAGAGCAAGAGGCTGATTGTGAGCTTTGAGTCTGTTTTATTTACTTGCCATGTTAAAAGCTGTTATTTTAGATCCCCTGGTCTGATTGAGAAAAGCAAGGTCTGAAAGCTTGTAAGCAAATCCAGATCTTGCTTGCTAAGACCCAGATAAGAACATATTCTGCCACGTCATACATAAGTGAGTAAAGGGCTGATGATTATAAAGCAAACACTGAGCAGAAAATGGCTCCTAGAATAATGCACAGAGTAAATTTTAAAAAGCCTTCATGTTATGCCTGGCCATCAAGGATTGAACAACAATTTGTTCAGACATTTAATGTAAGAAAAGTAAATTGTTCCCGCTTTGGGATATTTGCCATTTTCTTTACAATACTGTATACAGCCCTAAATGTTTTGGACCCTAATCTCATCATGTCCATCAGATGACCACGCTTGAGGTATTTATTGATGAGGCTGGATAAATCTGAGCTGCAGAGAACACCACTTGTCATGGAGTGAGTAAAACCCTGGGCATGGTGCCAGCCTCTCAGGGACAGTTTTGCCTTGATGGCACAGAGTGATTTATACTTGTCTTTGCTTCTATCACTGAGTGCTAGAACAGGGAGAAGAGAGGCAGGAGGAAAGCAAAGCACTGGATTCTCACATGGATGTTGTTTACTTAGAAATTAAAATCTGCTCATAGTTTTCTGCAAAAAAAAAAAAAAAATACTCCTAACTTTGTTTTAGGTTGGCATCTGTGGTATTTTACAGATACAATGGTTCTTAAGTCCTTCTCAACCTAAATAATTTTTTCTTTATTTGTTGGAATGCTCACAATCCCATGACAACAAAAGTGGTTTGCTAAATAATCTTAACCTGAACTGCTGATAAATAGGCTGAGTTCTTAGCAGGTTTTTCTTGCTGCTTGGTGCTGTTTTGCTTCAGTGAATAAAAGTTCATTTTCCAGTCTGCTTTCAGCAAATGGGAGAAATCTATAAGCTTTATGTGTTGGTCAGCTTCCATCTTCAAGCAGCTTTTTATGACTTTCAGTAAAACCTTTTGTTTTGATAGCTTATTAAATGAAGATTTGCACTGGGGAGCTGAGTGACTGACTTATGCAAGGAGCAGTAGTTGCCCCCTGTTCCCTGAAGCCTCCCAGGAAAATAGCATTCCCGCACTAAAGTTGAGTCAGGAGACAGGAATGACTCATTCCTCGCACTCTTCCCCTCTGACATTACTTCAAGAACAGGCAGGAGGCTTAGCCTGAAGTGTTAGTGCTGTATAAAAACACAGAAAGTTTACATTAACTCCAGAGGAGGCTGGAACGAGAATTTGGAAGACAGGTCCATTGAGGATTAATAATTAGATAAACTGCATCCAGCTGAGGAAATTCCCTGAGCTGAAAATAATTGGAGACTGGGAGCAGGATGAAGGAGAGGTACCAGCCTGTCTTGTCATTGATCTCCCTTTGGTTTTTTACTTTGGCTGCTCCTGGAGGCACAGTTCTGAGTTAAATTAAGGTTTTTTGTTGTTTTTTTTTTGGGGGGGGGGCGTGGGGGAGCCTGAAAGCCAGAACTTTGGGGTTCAAAGTACAGAAGATTCCATAATTTTTGCTTTGTGGCCACCCTTCAGCTGGCATGGAGGGGAAGAAAGGAAAGGAACCATTGAATTTTGAATATCTGTCTTTTAAGGTCAGCAGTCCTTGACTTTTCATAGAGGAAAAAATTGTTTGGGTAGGAAGGGGCCTTAAGGATGCTCTGGTTCCAGTGCCCCTGTGATGGACAGGGACACTTTCCACCAGACCTGGTTGCTCAAAGGCCTCTCCAGCCTGGACTTTTAGTCTGCTTTGAGAGAATGTAACTGTAAATGAAGCTGGAGATTAGTGGCTTGTTATTGTAATTAAATCTGAGGGAAGAAGAAGGCTCAAGGTTGTCAACTGAGATGTTCTCCCTGAGACAGTAATGTAGGAACCACCAAACTCAGACATCTGAAAATGCCCTTTCATCTCAAATTGCTGATTTTGTTGGTAAGAATGTTTGGCTTCATATGTATTGTGGGCTTGTTTCCCAAATTCATGTGGATCTAAAATCTGATTGTGACTGGTAAAACTCTTTACAGGGAACTTTTTCTACCTCTTCATCCCTTCACATGGGAGAATTCTTCCCAAGAACATGCTTTTAATTCCCTCTCAGTAGGTTTTTCATTAGGCTGGTCATCAAAGCCACATGCTGGAAGTCAAATGCACCAGAGATTCCTGCCAATCACATCAGTGCATTATCTATGTGATAATGCTGATCATATGTATATTAACTTGGCATTTCCAAAAGCAAAACTAAATTCTGTGCTTTCCTGAACCTTTCAGGATGCTGTCATGTATTGTAGAAGTGGTGTTCTTGTTAAGTAAGGAAGTGTTTGTTTTTGAAGTTCAGTAATTGTGAAAGAATATTCAGCAAATGCTCTTTGTCTCAGAAAGGTATAAAGACTTAAAGGATATTACTCAAGCTGAGGTGGCAATCTCAGCCAGAAATTAAAGGGAAGGGAGGCAGATAAGTTCAATTTGTTGGTTTGTTCATTTGTGATATAGCCCTATATTCAAAACATGCTTATTTAAATCTAATTTTGTTTTCACACTGCAGTTGAGCAAGAGAAACTGGCAACCTGTGAAGTGGCACTGTGGGTTCACAAAGGAGCTGACAATTCAGCATCAGACTTGTGGCACTTGGTTATACCCATGATGCCCTTCAGTAGCTTTATTTCAAGGAGCTTTTAGTGGAGAGTCACATACAAGGACTTTAAAGGGGATGGCAGGACCCAAGGCATTTCAGCCTCTCTCCAAGGAAAGCAGACCTAGCAGCATGGTCTAGATACTGTCCCTATTTTCATCAATTCCCCAGCCACTCTGAGCCCAGATATAAGTGTCCCAGATAGCTGAGAAAATGGATCCCTCTAAGGCCTCGGGAACCTTGCTGGAACAGAATCCTCTCAGTCTTTCTAATAAAGTTCCTGACTAGGGAACTTCCTTGGAAGACAGCTTGGGGGAACAAGCTGTGCTCGGTGCTCCACCAGCATCAACAAGTGCCAGCTCTGCTCAGGCAGGGTCTGCTGACAAATCCTTGGACAAGGTGCCTGCTTCCCTTTCAGTCCTGCCCCTGCTGTGGAGAGGAGGCCCAGCTGCTTTTTGCAAGGTGGCCCAGCCAGTTTGCCAGCTGTGCAGGAGTTGTCCTGCAGCTCATTCTGTGGGGCTTTTATCTTCTTCTCTTGTGATAGAGCCGGGATTGAAGCAGGGGAGTCGCAGTTTGTGTTCGGGCTCAGTGTTTATTAATTCTTGTCTCAACTCTCACAAGTTTGAGTTCCCCCCAACAAGGTAGAAAATGGCTGTCTCTAACTCTTCCCATGGTCTTTTAAGTGCTTATTATCCAATAATGAGATGACACATAAATAATATTATTTATACTTTTAACCCAATAATGACCACCTGAGGCCTGCAATGCAGACCTTTTCCACCCAATTACAAAACACCACCCAAACCCATGAAGAATGTGAAAGAAGAAGAATCTAACCAAGGCCCCAAATCCTCCATCTTGTTCCATATATATTACTGTGTTCTAAAACCTTAAATCCTAATTTTTTCACCCTGTGATGTCACACAGTTCTATTCAAACCACACACCCACAAACCCCAGGTGCCATCATTCAATTTTGGGAGCCTGTTCCACAGCCTCAGGTCAAATGTAGTTCTTGCTTGATGATCAGTGCCTTTTAGCACAGAAAGCCTGGAATCCTCAGCCTCCAGGGTTTCAGCACATTCCAAGCTGGGTGTAGCAGAACTCTGAGGGGGCTGCATTCACTCTCTGTATTAGCAATGAAAGGGAATTTCTTTGGGACCAGGAACTAGCCTGGGATGAGCTCTGTGACATCTAGGTCAGTATCTAGTGTTGTCTGGGTGCTGACACTTCGTGTTGGAAAATGTCCTGCTGATTTTGCATTAGTTTTTGGCAATTCTCAGATTTTCTAGGAAGACAGTTCAGCAAAACTAGCCTGAAAAACTGGTAAAAATAACTTGAATTTTTCTTTTTAGTTGGCTAATATATCATCAGGATGCCATTAGAATCCAGACACTGATGCATTTGCAAATGGAGATATTTTTCTCTGTGCACATGCTTCTGTAAAATTGTGCTGTTAAATTTATCTTTTGTTGATAAGGTTTCTTTTATGGACTGCTATCATTTGCTACTCACTTCCTGAGGATGTCAAAGTACTCTAGTGCAACTTGGACTTGCAGTTGTGAATTTCTTAAGATGGATGAGCAAATCTGCTGTTACCTGATCTGTGATTGGATCTACTTGGCTTCCAGTTGGCCACTGTGCCCTCTGTGGCAGCAGATGATTGGCATTGGCCACTTTTTGGATCACTGAATTTCTGGGAAACCTCAGACCCAAAACAGGACAGCAATGTAGGAACAAATCCCACAGGACTGGTTCTTCAGGTCCCTACATTCACTTCTTGAACTCTACCTAAACTCAGTCTCTGGGAAAATGTTGATGGATCTGTTTTTTCTATTTTAATGGCCTATAAGTCTGACCAGAACCTTTCTTGTTCTATCATTCCTATTTTCACAACTTGTCTAAGAACAGAACTGTCACGTGAAAACAAACATCCAGTCAGAGCTAACAAAGAAATGAGTGATATCTTTGTTTCTCTACATTTGCTTTCACTCCAGAGTCAGGTACTTGGAGTTAGGACAGGTATCAGCTCCTGTCTGACACTTCTTAAAGAGAACAGTTTGAGCAATGTCAGGAGAAGGTCACAGAACCCACAGAAATACCTCCTGCAAGGGGTTATAATATTCTACACTTGTAAATTATAAGTGTATGTATCTTGACAATGCCTTTGTCATTTTAGCAATAGTTAATATAGTGATTCTATGAAAAGCAGTTCAGTTCTATTAGGAACACTAATTATATACTTTTGAAAAGACTCTGATAGTACATAGGACAAAGGAGTTATAAAATGGTTATAAAAATCCTTGAGTTGAAACTTTCTGGTGAGTGACTCAGGCTGATAGGCCTAATTCAACCAGCACAAATAAATCCAGTAAAAATATGTGACCTAAATTATGTGAATAGCACTGTGGGCTCTGGGAAGGCTCTATGTGTTATCATTGGTAGACACTTTTCAAAAGACTCATTTAAAACTGGAGAGGTAAACATTTCTATGTTTCTCTCCAAATTAAATTGTCATTATCAGATAAATAGTCGTTAGAAGAAAAATTTCACCTTTATTTGTTGAAAGTGCTTTTTTGGAAAAGAAGGAAGCTGTATTTGTTGATATTTATCTGATTTTTATTTTTAAGCAGCGTTGAACTATATCAAGTAACACGAGCAAGATAATGTGTAAATGTGGATTTTGGAATGGTTAACAGTTGTGAATTTGTTCATTGTTTTTAGATTCTGTTGATGCTCTGAGAGGTTCTGTGTCCCTTCATTACTGATAGGGATGCTTTGTGGTTGGCAGAATGCGAGTTCTGCCCACAGAGCAGCATTTGCTGTTTCAGATGTGCCTGTGAGGGCATTGAAATTCTTTGAGAATGGAAGGAGCAGCTTGAATTTCAGTGGGCTAGAGCTGATTCCAGAAGCATTTTGTGTATCCTGCAGAGAATATCCTCAATCCAGACTGAAGTGAGGCTTGTCATTGCCCTCCTGGGTGCAGTGACACCGGGGCAGCAGGGGACGTGTGCCTCAGCAGCGTGGAGCGTGCACGGATTGATCTGTGTGTGCCAGCCCTGCCAGCAGAGTGCACAGAAATTATTTAAAGACCCAAAGCTGCTCTGGGCCAGGCCCAACCCCATTGCAGAGAGCCAAAGCTGATCCCTGCCCCAAAGCTCTCAGTGCAGTGCTTGGAAGAAGCAGCCCTGTGTGCCTCGAGCAGTTTGCTCCAGGTGTGAGGTTCCTTTCCACAAATGTGAGCAGAGAATTTATCTGCCCATACAGGCTGTTATCTGAGTGAGCTTATCTGGGTATCAAGAGCTATCTTGAAGGCAGAGACATGTATCAAAGCAAGTGGCAGATATCATAGCAATTACTGCTTTACAAGCTTATTTTTAAGAATGTGTGAGGTTACAGAACATTTTCAGTTTCTTAAGCTGGGTAAATTTACCAAAACAGAAGGAGAGGGTTTAGGATTACTCTGCTGTAGCACTCTATCTGTCAGTGTAGAACTGAAGTTAATCTTTTTAAGGTGCTTTTTCTGATAGGGTACAACTGGAAGAGGAGGTGTCTTGTTGCTTCTTGCATAGAAGATTACTTGCCTAAGGAATCTTGTCTAGAAGTACAATAAAGTACCACTGCCTCTAAACAAAGCATTTGAGAATATAAAAATTTCACTTTTTTTTTTTTTGTGCTGTATAAAAGTAGCTCTGAACCATGATAGCTATGTTTTCACCTGTATCTAATGAACATAAGTAAAAATAAAGAAGAGGACCAAGTAAATTTAAAACAAACTAAACCAACCAAAAAATAATCCCATAAATGGGATTTTGCCATCCTTACAGACCTTTTCCCTCTGCCTGGAATAAATATCATGACTCTGTTACATTGCTGGCAAGAGTTCAGAACCTGGGTATTTAGGCCCGTTCTGAGGATTAGAAGGGAAGAAAATTCCCCCTATAATTAATCAGTCCACTTTCTGTGATATTTCTGCTTACATTCTGTGCTTAGGTTCTCCTTGTGCCCAAACCTCCTTAGTTTTTTTAATTTAATGTTTGAGAACTGCCATACCTTGAAATGATTACACACCAAGGATCATGGATGTAGCCACAGTATTTTGAAGTGATTTTTTGAGTGGTTCATTTGGGATTGTGGCCAAAGGGCTATGTTTGTTTTATTTACAAAAAGTTTCCAATTTTGTGGTGTAGGAATGAAAAGTAAATCAGGGAACTGGACTAAGTTGAGAGAAGGAACAATATGCTTAAGGATTCTGTTCTCTCATTGCCTTTAGATACTCTACAGGTGGATAACAATTCTAGATTGAATGAAGCACAGTTTTTAAAGAACTATGGGTTATGATCACTTTGTTAAAAAAAAAAAAAGCTTTTAAACTAGCAATTTGGAGTGGAATCCTCATGATAAGTTTTGCACCCTTATTTTGTGACCTTTGCAGCTCTGCTTTCTCCTGCCTTCCTTGACCTCTTAAAGCAAGATGAGATACAGACACACTAAATTTTTCATCCCATTCCTCAAGTCCTAATCTTGGATGGAGATTTGATGCTAGAGATTTACATGATACAAAACCTTGGTTTAGGACCAAGGAGAAGGAGAGTTTTCCTCTAGCTCCAGAGTGATTCAAATCAAATAGAGTGATAATTCAACTTCAGTCATTGCAGTGAGTCACTGTCCTGAAGGCTTTGTGGATTAAGACAGACTCTTGCATCTTTTCTTTGTGCATGACAAGTGCTTTGGAAGAGCTGTGCAGCTGGCAGAGGAGAGGTGTGACCACGTCTATCTCCTTGACAGCCCTGACACTCTTCCAGCTGCATTAGGAAAAATTAACTTATTGACTGGGGGCAGCTTCCAGTTTGTGCCAGGACAAGGAAGGAGACCTTGAACGTGGTTTACCTTTATTCTGTTTTTCATAAACTTCATAGTATGTGATTGTGTCAAGGGTAAACATATTTGCTGGTAACACAAGGGGTTTTGTTTTATTCACACGTGACTGTGCACAGAAATTTATGAAATGCTTATAAAGGTGTTAATTAGTAGGACTTCTGGTAAAACAATGTGGTAGCTGGACTCCAGTAAAGGAAATTAATGGTTATCACAGTCTAATTATGCAACAGGCTTTGACATAGGGTGTCCCACTGCCTGTGGGAGTCAGTGAAGTTTCTCACATCTCTCTACTTCCACGTGGTCACAAATTTCTGACTTTGTCCAAAGGTATAATGAAGACTTTGTGCTTTTCTATGAAATGTTAGAAACTGGCCAGATCAGGGATCTGGCTCTATTGGATAGGAGTTTGTAGGATAATTTTCATCATTCTCCTTTCTGATTTTTTTTTTTTTTTAATGTATCAGGGTGGCAAAACTTTGATCCTGTGGTTGTGTTTGAAATTTAGCAGGCTGGATATTGCTGTCTTTGACTTCTATTGTCTGGAATGTCAAAATTTGTATTCTTGATAAACTCTTGGCACTGCCTTGGTATTAAGACCAAAAAGGAAGACTAAGGCTATTTTTGTGTCCATGTATGGAGAATGGCAATGATTTCCAGCATCGACATAAAAACTTATATTTATTTAGTCAGGTTTTTCTGCTTCACCTGTTACATTTTCTAGCTGTATCATGAAAAAGAAAGCATGTCAAACTTTGAGAACCACACTTTCTTAAGGAAAAAAATAAAAATGTCAGTGGCTTTGATTCTTTATTCTGAAAAGTCAAGCAGAAGCAGTATGCTCAGCACTTTTGAGAGTTAAAGCACTGCTTTAGATGCTGAGAACAGGTGTGGAATGCCAGCTCCAAGCAGCTGCTTGACAAACTCTTGCCTTTATTACCTATTGCAGGTAACAGGAGCAGCAGCATGGCACAACATGCCAGAAGCTGAAAAATGACAACTCCTGTATGATAATAGGTTAAAATCTATTTAAGTTTGTTCCCTGGGCTGATTCTGCTGGGGTCTGGATCAAAGAATTGGCTGAAGAGCTGGAGATAGGAGGGAGATAACTATTTCATAGAATGAGGGTATTTTTTACCAGTTTGTAATGGCTGAAATTCATAGCCCAGTCCTCTCCAAAGAAGGCTGGAAGTAATTCAGTTTGGAACTCTTATTAGCAGAGGTGTTTTGAGACCAATTTGCATGGTTTCGTTTATGAGGCTTGAAGAAAAATACTTCAAATATGTTTGCAAGTTAGATGGAAAAAAACAAGAGAAAACTTAAACTATAAAATTATACTGGAGAAGGCCATTTATGTGCATTTTTGCTTCAAGAGTAAATTGAATCACAAAATGAAGTTGGACACAATAAATCTTTAAAAAGAACTAATTCATTAGAGCCTAACAAACTTTTAAAAAATGGAAATTCTGTCCAAAGACCATTAGTAGATTGGAACACAATTTATGACACAATCTCAAAATAATATTTTTAAAAGATGGTAAAATAAATGCAAAAAATTAAAATGCTCTGAAGATGTGATGTAAGATAATCGAATATTTAAACAGAGGCTTCTGCTTCTAATATCAAATGACTTAAGGAAATATTTTTTTTGCAGCAAATATTGAGGAAATTGTTCATTAAAACCATTTTTAATAGAGAAATTCAGTATGGCCTTGTGGAAGTGAAACTCTGGGAATAGAGTTGTGTGTACTTGTAGTTTGATGTAGCTTCATGTTCTCCTTAGCTTGCACAGGATTGTTTGGAGGTTTTTTGGATTGGAGTGATGGCAATTTGCAGACTTCTTTTAAAATTGCTTTTATTTAATTATCAAATAATGTAAAAATAAATAGCAAATATTCTGTAGTAATAATCAGACAATAAGGAGATGATGAAATCAGACAATAAGCAGCAGAATTAAACTATGTCCAAATGAAGAGTTTTGAACAGATAGTCAAAAACTGAGGATATCTATGGTTCAAAATCTGGGATGACTAAGGATATTATTTTATTCCCAGTCAGTTTCTAGATCTAAAGCATGAAGAGAAATGGCAGATAAGGGTGAGGAAACATCATGTATCTACAAAACCAACTTTGATCAAAGGCCTGAGCTTGCAAAAAAAGGAGAAAAAATAATCCCCAAAGTGTGAAGACTCAGAAACCGAATCTATTTAAGGACAGAATTGTTTAAAGAGCTGAAGTCTGCACAGAGCCCAGGGCCTGGATGGGGTTGGATTGCCTCCAGAGGTCCCTTCCAAGCTAGATTATTTTCCAGTTCCTGTCTCTGTTCTGTTCAGGCTCAGGGAGTCCATGTTACCCTGGGCTCGTGCCAGGTGAGCCCACAGGGGCTGCAGCTCCCTGTGCCTCGTGCTGTGCTGCAGCCTGGCACACAGCAATGTCCCTTTTGGGACCCTGCTGACTGGCAGGGGTGAGTTAGGACTGGGATTCTCACCCTGCCACAGGTGCTTTGCAAATGAACCACTGAGTTTAAGCTCAGGAGGAGCCTTGAGTGCAATTTAATCTTCCTTTCCTTGGGAATTCAGTGTGAGGAGTTGTGTTTCAGCTCTCACCGAGTTCAACTACCTGGGTACTGCATCTGCTTTTGAAGATGTGGTTAAGATGAAATTATTTTCATTTTTTCAGTCTTCTGGTCAAAGTCATTTAAACCAGACCTTGATTTTTAATGACACTCTATTTTCATTAGAACGATATCTAAATCTGCCTGAAGCTTGGCCAGTAGTAGTCCTCTCTGCATTGCTTGGTGCCTAGCAACCATCATCAGGGCCAGTATTTTCATCCACTTTCCCTCTCAAGTGTTTTCCAGTTCCTTGTAGCTAGGGTATGAAATAAAAACAGCCTGAGAGACACTTACCTCTGTGTGTAATGGCAATAGCTGATTTTATGTACTTGAGGGCAAGCTTCCTGTGGCAGGCAGCCCTCCAGATCATTCTTTATTATTCTAATATTATGATTTGGACTCCTTGAATTTAATTGCTTGGAAAGCCTTCCTGTGCATGTGGTGGGAAGATGCAAGAATTTGTGCTCTCTGTCACTTAAAAACCAAATAAAAATCACAGGTCATCTGCAGGGAGGAAAAGAAATGAAAAAACTACTCCAAAATAATTGCTTTCCCAAAGTTGCTCTTCATGTGTGTTATCAAGAGGAAATGAATGCTTTCTAAATAAGCAGACAGCTTGCAGATACAAATAGTTTTTTATCTTTGTGCTGTTCGGACAATAATCCTATTTTCTCAGTATCAATAACCACGGTGGCTTTGGGGGGAAAGCTGCCCTTGCAGCAGATGTTACACCAGAACTGCACGGCCTGGGCCTTCTGTGCAGGCTGCTAGCTTTCTGTGCCAGGGTTCAGTAGGAAGTACACGGTTCTGGTGCTGCCCTTTTTCTGTTTTACTCTGTGAGGGAGGATGGATATTGTGCCTGCATTACTCCAAGAGCATCCTGAGACTTGTAAATGTATTTGCAAGTGCCATTTGTCTGTTGCATAAGGCTGCTTTCCCTTGTCCTGGCTTAGTATGATTATTTCTCTTGGCAGCAAAGTAAAAGAAGGAAATAAGGATGTTGCTTTCTTTTAAATCAAGTAGCTTTAAAGAGGCCTCTGTGTGTGTTGGGAGCTGCAGCATTTTGTTTCTTTATGGAGTAATTGCTCAGCCAGAGCCTGTAGTTCACAGAGGTTCTGCAGAGGCAGCTCAGGCCACACTGCAGAACTCACAGTTCACTTGCACAACAACAATACTTGCTCTAATGAAAACACAATTAAAACCAGGCAGGAGCCTCAGGACTCCTACTATAAGTTATTTAATTACAGCTCATGGATGGCCAGTGAGATGAGATCATTTCTGCCCATATGAGGCTCCTATGGTGATGAGTTATGTGTGACGATGAAACAGTTTACAATAAAATATCCCACACAAACAGCAGTCGTAGAGCTAGATCCTCTGACTGTGTAAACTGGTGTAACCACACAGACTTCAGTGAGACTGGCTTTTAACTGCTTGAAAACAGAATTCTCATGTTAAAAACAAGCTTAACTGTGGTGAGGATGGGGAACAACCAACTCTTCCTCCCTGGGCATTTCCTTATTTTTCAGCTTTCCTGTAGTCGTTCCACCTACATAGTTGTCTTTCTTCTTTAACTGCCACACCAAGGAACAAAATCTATTTGTGCAGTTACAATACATTTTGGGAGACTGTCCTCAGGCACTGGTTGCTGTAGCACAAACACAAGCTAAGGCTGTGTTGAGTCACACAAAGTTGGCTGTTTGAGTGAGAAAAGATGACCTGCAAATATTCTTGCAGATGGTGACTGAGCTTTGCCTAATGGAGGTTTGGGTTTTCTTCCCTGGCTACCTCATTTTGCTGAAACATTGCACTCCAAACTGGGGTCCAGGATTTCTTTTAAGCAAATTTAATGCTTACAGCTGTGAAATCAAATGTTCTGGATTAAAGTCTGGCTGTCTTATCCAATGAGAAGTACATGTCTCATCTCTTGCTGAGCCAAGGGTTGTCCTGTCTCTGCTGCCCAGACTCTGTACTGCCAGGATGTACTTGTAATTCATTTCCTCATGTTCACAGTCACGTCTCAGGTAAATTTATAAAATATCACATTTTTCATGTTCATTTATTTCCTTTGAAGTAGCAGTTGTGTTTCAGAAGCACCTTCAGATATTAAAAAAGCGTGGCTATGTATTGCATGTTATATAACATAGCTAGTGATGTTCCCTTATTTGGATGCAAACCTTAGTTTTGGAATATCCTACTGTCCTGGATTTGGCTGGAGGGGAGAAAGAATTTAACAATAGAGGGATTAGTTATTCCTTTTTTTTTCCTCATCCTGTCATCTTTGGGCTCCTCAGTGCATGAGGAGAAAGAAGATGAGGAACATGATCACCTCACCAGAGTGTGCTTGTGAAAATGTGTGGAAGGAAGGTGGTTAAATTCATCCAAGATGGCATTATCATATTTACCATCACATTGCTCATTTATGCCAGATCTTCACTTGAGTCATCCAGATTCCTGTGGTAGCCTGTCTACACAGAAATGGAGGAAGCAAGGCAGTGGGTGACATTTTTTTGATGGAAGCCTCCTTTTTAAGACAGAGAACCCAACAATTAGGTCCTCTAATTCATTTCCAGTCATGTAATTGCATAAATCAGACTGGAACGTGTGTGTGTGTGTCACAATAGCCACTTTTTATAGCAGTGTACACTGTCAGCTCCTGCAGGAAAAGCTAGTTAGTCTCACAGAGGAATTTCTGGTCAGGACCTGAAACAGCCACTGGCAGCCCTGTGTCCAGGGCCCTCACTCCATGCAGTGATTCACATCCAAGACTTCAAACAGCTCAGCAGTTAAAGTAGGGACTTCTCTACCCAGCAAATGCCCTGACCACCAGGCTGCAGAGTCATCCCTGGCTCCTTTCCTGCCAGATACACTCTTGCTGAGCTTAATTACAGTGTGGGACAAGTGCGGGGAGCTGAACCTGTGTGCACAGTCAGGACAATCACTAGAGATGTACAGGAGAGAGTCAAGCCTGGTCTGTAGTGAGTCAAGCATTTATATATGAGGTCTCTCCAACAGGAAGCTTTGGGAGGCAATAGCTCTCTGTTTTAAAAATTTAGCTTCCCCTTCTTAAATAAGCGGAGTAAAGACCTGTATTGGAATTTCCCAAGATGGATGCCATACTCAGCTGCAGAGGTGCCACTTAATGCAGTTGGTAAGGACTCTGTTTTTCCTTCTAGGCTCCATCTGTAAGAAAAATGAGTTTCCAGCTCTTGCAGTAGGAACCTGGGGAGCTGTTTCATGCCTAGGTTCAGTTGTCTGGATCTAGATGGGGCGTTACACAGAGTCTCAGTGCTGAATAGGACAGTTGCCTTCCATTTTACGTGTGCATTCTGTTGGTGCTGTTTCATTAGGACTCTCTGTACCTCCATCTCTGTACCAAATTACTTGTAGCTGACTTCCTTGCTGTTCCCCATATAAATGGTCAGAAAGAATTATGAAAGCCAGTAATAAGGCAATACCATTTGTGTTATTAAACTGCCTTTGTTGTTTTGCAATGTCTCAAGAACAACAGGAAGAAATTTGGAAAAAGGCCTGTGCATGTTTCACCGTAATGTTTGTTACTTTAACCCTTTTTCAGTGAACTCTACTAAACAAAGTGCTTAAAAGCCTTATAAATTGTCACAAAATCTGTAAACAGCCTTTTTGAACCCAAAGCAGGCTAATGAGAACCACTGATTTAAAGGAACCAAATAACTTTGGCTCAAATTAGAAATGAGACAAGAGAACATTTTGCTTGCTTCTGTAGCCTGTGTGAAATGAATTGGTGGCCCCAGTCCAGTTTCTAGTAAATGTTTCTCTGCTACAGTAATAGTCTCTCTATAAATCATCGGTAGTGCCCACATCAGAAAATCCACCACTGGTATTTGACCATAATTGGCTGAGTGATCATCCTCAATGCCTTTCAAAGGAGTTCTGCTTTGCCAATGCTAAAAAGCACTGGCAAGGAATATGGAGGGTGGGGAGAGAGAGTCTGGTGATGTTGGTGCAGCAGTTCTTTGGGTAAACCCCTTCTATTTCTAATTCTGTAAAAGTTTCCTTTTTGTCCAAACTAAAATTAGTTGAAAATAAAGGTGTTGAACTGTACAGTCCTTTCTTCTGTTCCCGTGACTGATGTTTCAGTTATTCTTATGCTGCTGCCTTTCCAGTGGCATGGACAATAGTATCAGTAGTAATTCTATTTTTGAGTGTTCACAGAAAACATATTCTGCAATTCTTTCCTTTGTTCTAACACTCGCTGGTGTTTTCTTTACCTTTAATACCGTAAAGCTGTTTTGTACTGTAAGGTTTGTTCTGAGCTGGCTGCTAATTTTTCCTTATGGGCCATACTGTCTTGCCTGCTGTCCCATTGCTTGTCCTAGGGAATCTCCACAATGTGTGCCCCTTAATGGGAGCCAGTAAGATATTCTTGGTCAAGCTGCCAGTTTGTCAGCATAAAAACCTCTTCAGAGCCTTAAAAACCTGAAACCTTTGTCACAGCATTGGTTTAAGATGCACAGGACTGTTATTAGAGCACGTAAGACAGCCATTACAAACAGGTGAATCAGCTCAGATAAAATTAGAACTGGCTCTGTCTTTACCAAGTCCTTGAACTAAACCTAGATCAGATTACTTTTGAGGTAACTGTGAAGTCACTCACATATTTTTAATTGAAATTACTCAGTCAGGACTCTAATATTTCCATTTTATTAAAGTTAATCCATTTTTGTTCACTTTTATGAGCTCTTCACTTCCTTGTTTTAGTGAAGGCTTTTTGTTCATGATCTGCACCATGGAAGGGTAACTGTTCCAGCCAGGCCAGGCTTGGGAGGAACCAGAAACTTCCCTGGAAAAATAATATTGAATCAACCAAATACAGCAAAGCAAGAAACACAAATTGCCACATCTGTTTTTGCCAGACCTCTGTGTTAAAAGACCAAAGAGGTTTGGTAAAGGTTTGGGAAATAAGCTGTTTGGAGTGCTTAACAGAACCTCGAGTCTCCAATGGTTTGCCTGTCAGTGCTCAGAGTTAAAAAGGTTTTCCTTGATTGAGAGCACACTGCACATCCAGCAGCCAGTCTCTTTCATGGTGTGCTCCAGACACAGCAGTATGCTATTAGCATTAGCAGGCAGTTCTCTTAAAGGTCAGATGAAGTCAGAGAAGAATATTCCTCAGTGATAATAAAATAAAGCCAAAGCTGACACTTGAGTAGCGACAAGGAAAGTGCAGACTGGTTCTGTGTGTGCATGCACAGGCACCTGAATCAGAAAGCAAATTTCTGCATTCTTTTACACCACCACAATAGCTTCATAAGGAATGGGTCCCACAGAGAAACATAATATTGGCTCTTGTAATGAGAGGGGTTTTTTTGTTTTCTTGAAACACGGATTAATAAGCATCAGTGAGCCACATGCTAGGAAACTGTGGCCCGTGCCCATTGCATTTGTATCTTTTTTGCTTGTGACAGATTAAAATAATAGAATCATTGGAGAGATACCTGAAGACTAATTCATTGAGAAGGATAAAATCATGGTACCTTTTGCTGTATCTCATCCTGCTTTATTTCCATATGCTATTCAAGGTAATCAGTAAAACTTTGGAGTGGTGTGACAGATGATGCTGGGGATGTTACTTTGATTAGGTTATCTCAGTATTTACTCTACAAATACATTTAGTCTAATTGGGGCAGTCGGGTAAAAAAAATCAGAGCAAGCAGAAATAAATGAATGGCCCAAAGGCACTTCCTCCACAGCAAATAATTCACAGTTGGATTTTGGAAGGCTGTTTTCTTCCTCAGCTCTACAGATGAGAAGTCCAGGTTGAAGTAAACCACTGCAATCCGAGTGTGCACTGGGTTATACTGCAGCCCATGTCTGGTTGTGAGTGACCATGGGAGTCACCTGCACCATTGGAAAATGAAGTGTGGGAGGTGTAGAGAATTTGGCATGGATTGTGCAGCAGCTGCACAGAAACATCAGTGGAGCAGAGGAAATCACAGGTGGTGCTCCTCAGGCTGGAGGTGGCTCAGCAGCTGTGTGCCCATGGACTGACTAAAAACCAGAAAATCAGCTTGGGTTGTTGTGCCCCAAGTGCAGCACCCAGCACCTGGCCTGTTGGAGGTCTCTTCTTCCTTCCCACCCCCACCTAACATATTGGCAGATAATTGTCTTCAGAAATTAAAGCTGCTTCCTGATGAGGCTCATCTGTGGAGACTAATGGATTTTGTAGAACGTTGCTGATGAAGTATATTTTCTGTAGGAAGGTAGCTGTCAACATCGTGTTGGTTGGTTGTTTCCAAAATCAAGAATGAAATGTCTTATTGCATACAAGACCTTCAACACTAAAAAGAAAGTAAAAATTCTAGCAAAGCTGAAGAGCTCTTTGGTCCTATGAATGTAAATCATTCCTATCTTTTGTTGAGGGTGCCCCTTATCTCCCATACTTGCTTGTGAATGCTTCAGCTAGATTCAAACTCATCATCTTCTGCCTGCTGTCCCTACATGCCTCCCATCTGAACCACAATGTGGAGATGAATGTTCTGCACCCCTTTCTGGTACAGATACAAATGCCTGAAGGAGACAGAAGTACAGAAGCTCCCCTTCAAAATTGCATCAGAGTCCCTTCTCCTTCAGGGCTCTGAGGTGTGTGAGAGGATGGATGCTCACAGAAAACCTTAGAAACACCTGCAGGGCCGAGTGATGACTGGCCAGGGGAACATGAGCTCTAAAACCAGCCTGGCAAGAGAACAGCAGGTGGGACTCTGTGAAGGATCATCACAGGAGCGTGATAACTTCAGCCTGTACTCAGGAGAGTTGTAGGACGCTTCTGTCCTTAACCTGGAAAGGCTGACCTTGGAGACAAAGTCACAGAATAAATTAGGTTATTGGGGACTTTGCAGGGGCATCTGGTCTAAGCCACCACTCAAATTAGAGCTAGCTTTGAGATTATGTTGAACTCACTGCTCAGTGCCCTGTCCAGGTGAGTTTTGATGGTCTTTAAGGATGGAGATTCCACAGCCTGTCAGTTTGACCACATCTGTGAGGAAGTGTTTTTGCTCATATACTATCAGAAATGTTGTGGTAAGGTTTCTGTATGTTTATATATAAAGTCTGGTCTGAGTTACATCCTGCCGTCATAGAAAGCAGATGTGTATGTAGTTGGAAATAGTAATTTATTTTAATAATTCAGAATACTTCAATAATGTTTTTAAATTCCATTCTAATTTTTTTTTTTTTTTGGTGGCAAATTGAATTTGCAAAAGTAAAGGAAATGCTTCCGTTCTAAATAATTTTGAGGCATGTAACATTGGGAGACAAAACAAATGAGGACTCCGAACTCTTAGGAACTAGATAGCTTTTCCTTTCACACTTAGTCTTCAACATTTGTGTGTTTCTTTGGGATGCTAAAATGGAAGATATTATTTCTCGAAGGCAAGTTTGGTTCTTTTTCATTAGCGTGAATCTTTTATGAACATATAAGGTCATGTGATTCAAAGATGAACAAAATCCAGCACACTTTGATATACTATTTCTATGCTAATATATTCCTGTGAAAACCATACTGCTTTCTGTAGTGTCAAGGTCTATATAGAGAGAAAACCGTTATCTAAAAATCTTCTCAATGCTCCAGGAACTAGATATCTGTGTGTTTAGCTTTGTTATGTAGGTAGTGAAGAACTAGAAATTGAGTTTTCAAGCTTTTATTTCAGATTATACTTATTTATTGGGTTTATACTGAAGCTTTGAGAGGAATGTGCAATTTTCAGTCGCAATCCCATAAAGGTAAAAGAAATGCTAGAAATTGGTGGGGGGTTTTTTGTGTTTTGTTTTTTTTTGATTGTCTTCTAACAACACAGCGTGGTGCCTGCCATTTTTTAATGGTGTAAATATCATTACATTATATATGTAGATATTTCTTTTGTGGTTTTGCTTTCTTCAGTGAGACTCTTCCAATCAAACACTTTTCTTTCCATCTTTTGCACCAGCTCCTTGATTTGATGTTGGTTCACCTGTACTGCTCTTTAACCTGACTTCATTTTGCTAAGATGCATCTGCACACTTTGCCCTTCCATTAGGGAAA
This sequence comes from Cettia cetti, assembly GCA_013401135.1. Classification (NCBI taxonomy): domain Eukaryota; kingdom Metazoa; phylum Chordata; class Aves; order Passeriformes; family Sylviidae; genus Cettia; species Cettia cetti. The sequence goes on from VZUI01039790.1 coordinate 51,125, forward strand.
TAAATACTCACTTCTTGTTTGTTTTATTTTAGTCCAGACCCACCACTGTTCTTGGATGGTGCCCACATCCAGACCAACATCCAGACCATGCTGGTCTCCTTTCTGTAAAACCTACTGAGCAGCAACAGTTTTTGTTTCCTTGGGATGGAACTGATGCTTGTTGTTCAAGTAATCCTGAAAGGGAGAACATTTTGAGGCTAAGTATCATTGCTTCAGGAATGAAGATGGAACAAATAGTGTGAAATAGAATATCTGAGATGAGGCATTTCAGTCATGTGAGGAAAGCTGTTTCATAGCTAGGAGCTGGCTCATAATCTTCAGCATAAATACATTCACAGCTTGAATATTCCTAGATCTTCCATCATTTCTGTCAGCTTCTTAAATCTCATTAGAGGCTGGTATGGATGTGTCCTGGAAAATCAGGGAGCATGTATATCATATCTAGATCTGATGAAATAGGAATCATGATTAGAATGTTTTAACATGTTTGTAGTTGCCAGTACATCATCAATCAAGGATTTAGCAGGAGTCTCTGGCCAGTAGAGATGGATGTGTGAAAGAGACCCAACAAAGTCTCTTTTATTGTTTATTGTCTTTTGAGATTTTTTTTTTTTTTTGGAGTAGGCAATGAAGAGAACATGAAGAGATTTCAAAAATCTGATCTGTAAATTTTGTCTTTCTTTGAGGACTGCCGTTTCATTAGGGAACAGTCTTATTTTGGTGTAACTAGATGAGGATTTGGGGGTTTTTTGCTTCCCATGACGGAAATTCCCTGAATATTAACGTGTTTTGTTAAATCTATTTTATAGGTTTATTATTATTATTATAGGTTTATTATATTATTATTTGTTATTGACTTTGAATAAAGACATTACTGTGTTGATGGAAGTTGCTGGTCACTCAAGTTATGAGGCATTATACTGCTAAAGAAGATCTGAGGTATCAGAACAACTTGATGGCTAGACCAAAGAAATAAAAATCAAATGTAGTCTTGTAGCACAAAATGCATTGAGGAATTAACAAGAAGAAATGGTGGTATCATCTGGAAGAGCATTTTAGAAAAAGCTGAGGTGGTTATATTTTGTGTAGAGGGTGAGTGTGAATTTCCAGTGCAACTTAGCTGAGAAGGAGGTTAATGTGTTCCTTGTGTCCAGAAAAGTCCAAGAGATGGAAAGGGGTAATAACCCTGCTGTACATGGTGCTCCTCATGGTCCTTAATGTTAGGTGTGAATGAACCCAAGGGGTGGGGAAAGTCATCACAGAAGGAGTTATAGAATGAAAACCATTATCTATCAAGTTGATTGCAATAGTTCACTGGTCCTGCTTAGAAAACAAAGCTGAAGAGGTGGAACAGTTACTGCCTCCAAGTTCTCAGGGAGTGAGTATTACATAGAAAAGTACCATGTTTAAAGGATAATTTAGTGCTTTATAGCATTGCTGGGGAAATAGTTTAGCTTCATTTAAAATTTGCATTGATTTTCATATAGAAAAAAAATTCAACTTTTTTTTCATTCCTTACTACAACCCAAACAACCCCTTGCATATTTTGAAGTGGAGAAGGTAATAACCACCCAGAGGCATGAATAACATTGTCCACAGATGCAAGTCCAAATTATACTGCTGGGCAAGTTCCTTGCTGCAAGGCTTGGGGCTAAGGGAATGGTGGAGGTTGGGCTGAGTAAAGGTTGAACATGTTGGTGAAAAGGAGCTCAGGTGAGAGTACTGAGGAATGTTATGTACAATCAAATGTTATTTACATTACTTCCACAGCCTGTCCATGTTAAATTGATGCCCATGTTTTTCTTTTGAGCAGGAGAAAGACTGATGGTGTAATATTATACACCTGGAGTGTCCCATCCAAATATTGTAGACAGCACCACTGCTTTGGTTTTTTACCCTAGGAGAGCCCAAAATCCATTTCATCTGCAGCTGTGACTTAAGTAGGGTTGGCTGGCTTCTTAGGGATTGGAATTAATGGAATATTGGTCACAACTGAAATAAGCTCATCATCTAGATGCTGGAGGTTTATATGTTTCCACAAAACCAGTTTGAATACCTCCTCTGGTATCTCCTTCCCTGTGGGCAGTGAAAGATTCCTGAGATGCTAATATCCCAAGGTCACTCTGGAAGTGTGAGGCTTTCCTGATCCTTTCCTGTTCACATTTCTTTGTGGACAAATATGGCCACAGTTTAAAACCAGGAACAAGAAAATCTAAACTTAGCAAAATACTGACAACTGCTTGCTTTTAGGAGTCTGTTTTTTCATGAGGGTCTGAAAATCCCTTAAAAATGATTGTGTAACTGTGAATAGGGCTGGTAAGGACTTCTTTTTCATCTAAGTGATTCCATCTGAAGGTGAGTTCAGTGAAAAGAAAGCTTTTGTAGGAATCTAGTGTTTTTGACAGAGCTTAAATCAGAGGAGATTCTGAAAGCTTGGATGGGATTCCTGGCTAACAGCACCTGTAGCATGGCACTGATTTGGGACACAGGAAACAGAGGCTGAGTTCTCTTCTGGGAATCTGGGACTGCTCTTTAGATGGAATGGTTTGACTGCTGGAAAAGTTTAGCTTTGTTCCTTGCAGTGAGCAGGTGAGAGTTGGTTTTCCTCATCCCGCAAGAGATTGTTGAACAGCGAGGGCTACGTTTTTCTGTCCCCATTACAACTTATTCATACAAAACAGGATTATTACATCAGGAGGAAGTGGAAGAGAACAGCTGTGGCTGAGTCTTCAGCTGAGTTTAGGCTGCCCAGGATTAAAAGCTTTGTTGTCCTGGCTGTGGAAAGGGGTTTTAAGATTCCATGTTCTGCATGTCAGAGGCGTTCTCTACCATGTACCTCGGTGGATCTTTACACTACATCACTAGGATTCCTTTTAAATTAAAAAAATATGAGGTATTTTTCATTCTTGAGGCAAGCAGTTTTCCAAATCTTAAAAACCTTTCTGTGGGAGGAAAGAGATTTTATAAAATTTCTGTCGTTCCTTACAGATGAAATGTTGCTTCCTGCGGAAGGAATATTTCCCTCTTGGGTCAGGAACTGCTCTGCATGGAGTCTGGAGGGACAATAAGTGGCCCTTAGGCTGGGGTTTGCAAGTCACAGGTTTCAGTACTGGTCATTGTAGACCTCTTACAGCTGGAGAATATGACAAGGGTGGAGAGCAGAACTAGCCAGAAAACAGTTATATATGTGAAATAACAGAAATTAAAGCATGTAATACTATGTCAGGGGCTGTTAAAATAACACATTTTTTCAGAAACCCTGTGCCTATTTAAACTAATAACTATTTTCTACAGAAAATAAATCTCTGGAATAATGAAAATAGAAAAGTATTTTCATCTGTTGCAATTCATCTCTTTTGCATTTCATGTATATGCAAAAGAAATTTAAGAATGAGGTTGTTGTGGACTGTTCTGCAAGAAAGGGCATAAAATGTTATGACCATCCTGTGTGGTTTTATTCAAGACCTGAGGTGCACTGTATTCAATCAAAGGCTCAGTGCTGCATGCTCCATTTGTTGAAATAAGAGTCACTTATTTGGAAGAGGGAGTACTGTATTTATTTTTAACATTTTGCAGAAAGTTTTGATAGAAAACTGACACTGTTCTTGATTATTTAATAATTTTGTAGTGAGTTATTAATTACTGTGTTTAAAGGTAAAATCTCATAGAAACAAAAGGTTGGAAAAGAACTTTAAGGTAAGTCAGTCCAACCACTACTGCAGCTCTGACAAAGCCATCACTAAACCCAGCCCCCAAGTGCCCCCTCTACATGCCTTTAAAATACTTCCAGGATGGTGACTCAAACGCTGCCCTGGGCAGCCTCTTCCAGGCCTTGACAACACTTTGGGGCAAGAAATATCCAAATGTTTCCTAATATCCAATCTAAACCTCTCGTGGCACAACATGAGGCTGTTTGGTCTCATTCTGCCACTTGCTACCTGGGAGAAGAGGCTGACCCCCACCTCAGCACCACCTCCTTTCAGGTCTTTCTGGAGAGCAGAGATGTCTCCCCTCAGCTCTTTCCTTGAGGTTTAATAACCTGGAGTGGGAATGACACATTGTATGGCTTTGTGCAAAACAACTTGCAGCTTCTCCTAACTCTCTATGAAGCTCTAGCTGAGCTGGCCAAGGAAAAAAGCGTAATATAACCAGCAAAGTTATATTGAGATGAGTTTTGTGACAAAAGAAAGAATAACACCACAAATGACAGCTCTTTGAACTGTGTTTTTGCACAGGTTCTTGAAGAAAGAAGTATGTGATAGCGCTTTCTGTCAGTCTCTTGCTAATAAGTTTTGAGTTTGTTGGCAAACTTTAATCAAAATTAGCATGTAGACAGATAACTCGGAGGTGTTGAGTTCCTAAAACAATTATCAAAAAACGTGACTAATTAAGGCAGGGAAATCCTGTTAGTGGCCCCACTGACAGAACAGCAGAGAAAACCTGGCCATTATCTGTGGAGAGTGGCAGGAGCTGCTCAGGCAGACAGCACAAGGGTGCAAGTCAGGCAGCCGGCACGTGAGGACACGCATCACATCAGCAAAGAGCCTGCTCAGCTCTGGGCAAACGCCTGCTCTGCCTTCCCCAAACAGGACAGGTCAGGGGGTTTGGGGGCCGATGAGGAATATTGAGGCCAGGAGAGGGGGTACAGGAACATAGAGAACAATATATGTAAATCTGGGGATGAGCAGAAAGTCTTTTGCAGGTATCTGGGAAAGCCTGGAAATCTGATGGAATTCCAGCAGGAAATGTGGGGTGAGCTGAGCTTCTCATCATGAAAGTACAGGAAGGAGACGTGGTGTCATCCTGCTGGAATGGCCTAAGGAGTCATTTTTTCCCTTTTATATTGCATGTGTTTGTGTGCTGCTCTTCCTTTTAGGTGGAGCTGAATCTGGTTGAGGTTTAGTGCTTGCATCTCTGCAAGGAACCTCACCCCAAAGATAGATTGGAGTTGTGAAAATTTTATTTTAAATATTGTGTGTATTTGAAGAGTCCATTATTGAGAAAGAAGATAATTGTTAGGTTTAATTTGACTCTGCCTTAGTTGTCACATTCAAGTTGTCTTTGAAAATTTGTAGATTAGAGATTTGTGCTATGTCACAGATCTTTCAGAAGAGTCAGAAATATCCATATTCAAGAACCTCATGTTCTTTGGATGTTCATCAACATCTCTGTTTTTCCTTTATGTCTTTTACTAGTTGAAGCAAAAAGGATGTGTCATGCTACCTTTCTTTTCTTTTTTTTGAGTCATTTGGGCTGTGTTTGGAAGTCAGTGTTTAATTTGTCATTTCATGTTAGTTTGTTCCTCATTTAAAGTCATAACTAAAGTTGATTAAATCTTTCCTTTTCTTCCCAAGAAGTAAGATGCTTTGATGGCAGTTTTGATGGCAATTACATAAAATCTTGGTCAGAATTTCAGCAAAGCAGGTATGGATTAGTGTAAATTAGTGCATGCACGAGGCATGGGAGATATGTGATCAAGTCCTTCATTTCATCAAAAAACAAAAGAGCTCAAAAACTTCAAAAGCACTCACTATGTAAATTTGTTGTTTTCCTGCCAGTCTTACCAATATTCCATATGGATAAGTTTATTGTTTGAAGGTGATGAGTCTGTTCCAATGAGATGGGCTAGAATAATTAAAAAGTAATAAACTGTAGAAAACATAGATCACTTTCTGATCTGAGCCTTTCAGATGGTGCATCTGGTTTTCAGAATGCATTCATCCCTCCCTGAGCTGTTTTGAGGAAAAAGCCCATCAGTGGTGGATTGCTGTGGGTGTTGTGAGGGAATGAGGGTGGAGAGGCAGGGATGAGGCTGGCTGGAGGCTGGCAGGTCTCCTGGCCTCTCTTAGGAAGCAATTCTCAGCAAAGTGCTGCAGAACCACTGCAGTGGAGCACAGGATGATTTCTACCCTGCTTCCCAGAGCTTTTTAGGAGATGGGATGTGGTGATCACTCCTGGAGGACAAAGTTCAGTTCTCCTGGCAGCTCTGAGGGAAAGCCACCCTTCCAAGGAATGATTGTTGTGGGTCTAAAGGACCCTGCTGCAGTTTGGCATGTTCGTTATGCCCACTTTCAGCTTTTGTAACTGACTCAGACCTCAAAACTTGAAAGACTCCTGAAATTGCTGTTCTTCTCAAAATGTGACTTTGTTTAAAAAGAAAAAAGGTGTGATAGGTTGTCATGTTTCTTTCTCTATAACTTCAGATCAAATATATTTAGATTATAGATATTTTTGCTGTCAGCCTTGCAGACTTAGCAAAGAAAGACAAGCCTGATTCCTTCCTACTTTGTGCATCATCACCGATATTCTGCAGCATTACTTGGCTCTCAATGAAACTTATGCAAGCCCCTGGTTTTTCAGGTGCCATAAATTTCCAAATCTGGCTCTTCAATGGAAACTTATAAATTGATATAAAAGTCAAAAATGAGCCTGTTTGACTTTGATCAACATGTTTTTTCCTCATTGATAGGAAGAAGAAAAGAAACTTAAAGCAGCTCCTAAGGAAATGAGTTATAAAAAAGTTATGTAGCTCTTGTTCACGTTGATAGAATTATTTTTATGGGTTGCTTTGTAGAAGAGAAACCATAAAGAGATTCGTGAATCTTTCAAGTATATTTGAGTCAATTTTAAGTTTCTAGTGCAAATTAGCTGCAACTCAAAGGTTTTAGGGAAAATTTTACTCTACATTTTAGGTTTAAGTAGAGTTAAACTGGGAAAAAGAATTAGTTCCCACCAAAATGGATATATGTTCATTTTAGGTGTGCATTTTTGAGCCAGAGATTTTGCAATTTTTACCCAGTCAAGGAACAAGAGTAGAGAATCCTGTAACTTCTGAATTAACTACAACTGAGCAAAACCACAGAAGAGTCTAGTGAAAGAAAAGGATAAATATTTTTTTGCTGCTATACATTTGGAAGAAAAAAATACATTCCCACATGAAAAACCATTTTTACAGGGTTATATATATGCTTTTACCTTGCAATTAGGGTGAAATTTTCTCAAAATGAACAATGGTCCAGTGGAACTGGGGAGATGAGATCTAGTGCTGCACTAGAGTGAGATCTATGTTCTTTTTGGCTACAAGCCTTATCAGCAGTTTTTCCTTCACTGTGCAATCTCTAAATTTTGGATTAATGGAGAGGTTTGTTGTGTCTTACATGCTTCCTGCTCTGGGGCTCCAACCAGATGCATTTCCCTACTCCCTCATTTGTTATTTGAACACAAAGCTTTTATTTCTATGTTGCAAGGAAATGAATTAATGCTGTGAGAGCTTTTTCATTGTATTTCATGGGAGAACTATTGCTCTAACTATAAAATATAATGTGGATATGAAAAGAAAAAGGAAAAAGAGAATAAGTATAACATGATTCTGGAGCCTAGGGGAAGAGACATATATAATTTTTTAAAATTTAAATTCTATGTTAATGGCAATATTCTGGAAATAAATTAATAATTGCTTTTTCTTTGAGTGTGTTCTATTTAGCTGATGTTTCTGGGCTTTAACTCTCTTCCCCAGAAGATTCATGTGAATGTATGACAGTTATTTTTTGACTAAAATATCAATTTTCCTCTTCTATGGGAAATTTCAAAATTCAAGCAGAAAATAGTTTCAAGTTGGAATATTTAACATTTCTGAGATTAAAATTCAAAGTATAGCAATCACCTTAATGATATCAAAACATTTTGATTAATTTTACTTCCACTATTTTTATTGTAGTACCTCACTAAGAATAATATTATTTTTACATTTACAATTAATAGTTTAGTGTGAGAGTAGATTAATTGCTGTGTTCAACACCTGAAGTGAAAAGCTTTGACAATGTCCTGTCAAAAACTTAGTTGACATCAACAGGCTGCAAAAAAAAAAAGCAATTTTGTCAATGTTATTTTTGTGCAACTTCTCTGCCATTGTGTGGGGATGTTTTTTTGGGGGGTGGGGGAAGGGGGTGGTGGTGGTGGGGCTTTATGCATTAAAAGATGTCCAAAAAAAGGCTCCTGGGGGCAGCACTGTGTCCCTGGCTTAGTTAAGCAGTGTGGAGACAAAGGGAGTCTCGAGCATGGCACAGGGAACAAAATGTCTTTATAAAGTCATCCCACTCAGTGCCCTTCTTCAGGGGAGCTGAGAACCTCCATATATGCCAGAACTTGGCTTGGGCTGAGCAATCTCAAGTTGTGCTTTAGAAACAAAGCTCAGAAAGCCAGAGAGTTCCAAATAAACTCCTTTGAACTTCAGAGGACATTGGATCTCTGGAAAGCATCCCTGGGATGGGTATTTGTCTTTCCCCAAGGGATGGAACAAGAGGGAATAATCAAGTCAGATTTTTTTTGGTATTCAAGCTTGTGGCTTCCTTAAATATTATCACCACATTTGCAACTGCTTAGTGTTTTTGGGGGAGCTGAAGCCCATCTGGATGAAAATCAAATTCTAGCAGTTCTGAAATCAGCAGAGTTAACACACAGTTACTTTAAGCGTTCTGTGTGTCTGCCTATGTTTGTATAAACTGATCCTATCTGACACTCAGCAGGTCAAAATATATAAAATTCAGTCATGGATGCCAGAACAAAAGGAAGAGGATAAGAATGAATCTTATAACTTGAAGAGGCATTTTAATTATCAGTCAGTTCTTAAAACAAACAGTCACTAGTAAGAAACACAGTTCTCATTGTTTTAGCTTCCTTTGCATTGTTCTTGTTCATTTTGGGGAGTAATTTTCCACTCAAATTTGGCCTTTTTTTAAAATTTGGTGCCTTTGTATGGTGTCTAAAAATATGTTGGTAGGATATGCTCAATAAAGCCGCTGCTTCTTTTTTTATTATTATTTCAAAGGTCTTTGTGCACAGGGATGTTATTCTGGTTTCTAAAATACACTGTGCTGCTGTTAAGTGTTTATTGTGACATTTTCCACTTCCCATTGATTCCTAATATACACTGAAGAATATCCAGTATTCATTGAAACATAGAAAAGAGAAAAGTACAAGTGAGGGAATCATTGTCCTTATAGTGTAATTTAGTGCTCTGTCTCTCTAAACATAGGGCCACATACTGCACAGAATTTAGGAGGAAGTATTTTTCTGGGCTGGGTGCTTGAGATAGAAGACTGAACATTTAATCAGATTATATTGCTACTGAAACACAGATTTTTGCAACATCCAAGATGTTTAAGAAATTGCTTTTCTTTTGTTGCCAAGTTACTCGTTTGAAGCAACAATGTTCAAAAACTACCAAATGTTTCATTTTAACATCTTAAGCATTGAAAGTTTACACTGTTCAAGTCTGAAGTCACTACCAATTTCATAATGCCGTTTTTGGTTTATGTCATTACATTTTTTCAGCTTACAAAAAAAAGAGAAGAAAAAGAGTGTTTCCTAATAGAAAGAATTAGTGTTCCGTCAGATTTTCCTTACTTTAAACGAAGGTTGGAAAAAAGTAAAATTCCTTTTTTTTTTTTTTTTTTTTTAGTAATCCAAAGGAATTATTTTGTACATCGAGATGGATTCAGACTCAATGTTTCATTCACTGTCTAATTTTTCCTGTGAAAGGAATCAGCCTGACAAGTAGTTTGGCCCAACCCTGCAGTGTTTCTGCCATGGGCTGATCCCTTGAAACCTCTAAGGAATGGTTCTGGGGAATCCAGTAGCACAAACACACTCAGATCTTGGAGTCAATAACTGTAAAACACAAGTGGTTACAATTACACTTGATTTCTGATATTTTAGTTTGTAGGGGCTCTTAGAGCTTTCTCTTCTATAAAATTCTTGTTCCTGGGAAGAGGAATGATGCAGATTTGTCTTTCCACATGGCCTGGGGTGACCTGTGGTTAGATTTGGGGTTGTTTTCTTTATTTTTTTGTTTGTTTGTCTGGGGTTTTTTGTTTGGTTTTGTGGTGTTTGTTTGTTTTATAATGTATCCCTGTAGTGAGTAGGAAGAAGCAGGAAGGATCACCTTTTCTCTTCTAAAACTTCTGCTGAAAAATTTTTCACTGCAACAGCATTTCCTTGCTTGGGGATGATCCTTTGCAACATTTGCTTTCACAAACGCTGTTGCAGTGAGATACAGCACATCCAGTATTCCCATCATCTCTTCAGTCTGAGGATGCCAAAGCCCTTGATGTCCTCCGTTGCATAATCTCCTAAGTTTTTCTCCTATTTTATAGGGTCCATATGTATATGGAATGTTTAGGGATGAAAATTAAATCCATTTTTCCCCCGTCCCTTAAGTACAGCACAGTTCCTGCATGGGTGATGTAAACCAGTAGAGCTGCCACACTTTCTGACTCTGCTGATGCAGAGATTTAGAAAGGATGTAGTCTTTTATCTGTCAATTTCTTTGAATATTCGGAATGGTTTATCTCCTTTCCTGCTTTTTAGTCTCATGCTTTTGTTGATTTGGAATATCTTCCCACTGTCATGTTTTGGTTGTTCTCGTTGCCTAGAAAAATGTACTAATTTTAAAAGGTGATCAAAGCCTGTGGAATAGAAACACCCCGTAACTGCTGAGATCTTGAGGGAGTTTTATTATTATTTTGCCTGTTACATATGAGCATCTAGGAAAAAAAAACCCCAAAAACAAAAACCAAAAAACCCCCGACACCTTTATTTTTAGGCCTTACTAATTCTTCGTCTTCTCTTGGTTGCCGGCTACCTGGCAACAGCTGATTGCCATGGCAACGGTGCTGCTGCTCCAGGCACGGCCAGGCCTGCAGGCCTGTGATGGCCACGGCCCCTGGTCTGTGATGGCCACTGAGGATCACAGCCCCCGGGCCTGTGATGGCCACCGAGGGTCACAGCCCCGGGTCTGTGATGGCCACCGAGGGTCACAGCCCCTGGTCTGTGATGGCCACGGCCCCGGGCCTGTAATGGCCACTGAGGGTCACAGCCCTTGGACTGTGATGGCCACCGAGGGTCACAGCCCCTGGTCTGTGATGGCCACCGAGGGTCACAGCC
>VZUI01039792.1:0-132743 GCA_013401135.1 Cettia cetti
GCAGGCGCGCGGGGGGCGGTTGGCGCGGCGGCGGCGCAGGCGCGGTGCCGCTGTCGCTGAGGGCGGCGGGTCCCGGCGGTGCCACGATGTGGTTCGGCGGCTCCGTCCCCGCCGCCATCGCCGCCGCCAAGGAGCGCAGCTCCGTCTTCGTCGTGTTCGTGGCAGGTACGGTACGTCCCGGGGCCGCCCGCTGCCCCCCCCGGCAGGGCCCGGCAGCGCCTTGCCGGCCGTGTCCCGCCCGCCGCCCCTCCCGCCGAGCGGGATTTGTGCTGTGTCAGCCCCAGCCCGCCGTGTCGGTGTCCGGCCCCCGCCCGCCCGCCTTGTGGAGCGGAATCGCCCGTCCCATGTGTGCCTTCCCCTCCGTTCTGCCCTTCCGCGCCGGCTCCTCGCCGGTGCAGCTCTCCGGGCCGTTTGTTGTGTTCTGCTTCCTTTGCTCGTACCGACAGTGCGTGTTTCATAACGCTGTAATTGGAACCTGTAGGAATTCCCATCGTCTTGTGTACGCTGCCTTTCTCTATGAAAAAAAGATGGGAAAGAGAACACAGTCTTGAACTGAGCCAGGGAAGGTTTAGGTTGGACATTCCCAGAACGGGTGATTAGACATTGGGACGGGCTGCCCAGGGAGGTGGTGAGGTCCCTGGGAGTGCTTAAGGAAAGACTGGACGTGGCACTCATTGCCGTGGTCTGGTTGACAAAGTGGTGTTTGGTCATAGGTTGGACTCGATGGTCTCAGAAATCTTTTCCAACATGATTGAAACGGTGATATTCTTTGATTAGACAAGCTCTTTAAATTATTTTTGAGCTTTTCCGTGTCTCTGTGTGTGTTGTTTCTTAAGATTTTACTGTTGCCTTAAGTTCTCCTGGCTTGAACTTTTTCAGGTGCCTCATGAAACAACAACAATGTTAAATGTGTGACTTAGTGTTGTTCCCTTAAGAACTATTGAACTGTGGGACTCACGTGGCTTCAAGAAGTTCACTTCCAAAGGGGATGTGAACAGAAAAGTGCAGTTAAATTCCTTTGCTGACACAACTCCCCATGTACTTGGAGAACAGCATTTTCTGCTGGACAGTAAACGTACTGATAGAAATCAAGGTGTTGTCAGAGCACAGATTGGGCTGTGTTGGTGTTGGAGTAAGGGAAGGGGTGGAGGAGTTCATGAAGAACCACAGCCCTTGGGAAAGAGTCACATTGCAGAATTTGGGAGGGACCCCGTGCTGGAAGAGTATGAGGAGCCCAGCCCCTGAGGAGGAAGGAGCAGCAGAGACAAGGTGTGAGGAAGTGATGCAGAAAGGGTGGGGAGGAGATTTGTTTTTATTTCCCGTGATCCTGCTCTGATTTTTGATTAGTAATAAGTTAAATAAAATTTTCCCTAAGTCAAATCTGTTTTGCTTGCAAAGATAACAGCTAAGTGATCACTCCCTGCCCTTATCTCTTCCCATGAGCCCTTCCATTACATTCTCTCCCCTGCCCAGCTCAGGAAGGCAGTGACAGAGGGACTTTGGTGAGCCTCTGAGTAGTTTCAACTTGGTACATATATCAGGGGCTCAGAAATTCGTGTTGTAACTTATGTCCAGTATTTTTTATGAAACAAAAATCGTGCACAAAATGGGGCCTGTTAGACGCTGATGTCAACTAGGTGGAAGTAGGAATATGTAGCTACATAGGGGAGATGAATTTATGGTTGCAGGGATGTAACCTAATTTTGTCATTGTGTGTGCTGTGAGGATTTGTTTTGTTTCTTCTTATGAGCCCTGGAAAAGGCAGAGCACAGGCAGCCAGGCACATCTGGAAATGGAAGAGCTGGAGAATTCTGCCGACACCGTGGGATCAGGGCAGCTGACCAGGAAGCTGCTCTGTTACACGTGCTGGGAAAGGGAGTTGGGAAGCCCAAGAACTCTCTTGCTGTGTGTGGAGGCAGCAGTGTTTGAAAGATATGGTGTGCTGAAAGAGGAGTCTGGTTTTGTGTTAGCAGAGATTGGGTTTGTTGTTTGGGTAGAAACACGTTTCAAACTGCACAGTGATGGTAACTTTGAGCCTTTATGCTCCACACTTCCCACTGGAGACAGGCATTTGAAAGCACCTGGAGAACAGGCTGTCAGCAGTGTTTGGTTCTGTACGCTTCATCCAATAATGTCTATGGGAAAAAATGAATAAAGGAGAAAAAAATAATGAGAGAAATTGAAAATGTAAGTTAGTTATCATTTTGGGGTGGCCATTGTGGAGGATAGCTATTAGGTACAGTTGACAAAAATTAGGAAATTCTGATAGGTCCATCTGTTTTTTGTTTCTGCCACCATCTGCCTGTCCCTCTCTCCCTCTCCTTTGCACTTCACTTATATTTTCTCTAGAAAGTGGATTCTTCTTTCTGCTTCCAGAATATTTTCTAGTCAGGCAAGGAATAATGTGGTTATTTATCTTAAAAATGAGGTGGCATTTGTCATTGTAAGCGTACATTGTTGGAGCAGGTTTCTCCTAAAGCGTTTTTGCTTGCAGCCATAATCCTAGCATTTTTGAGGTCAGTGTTTAAAACCTCCATGGCACATTCTGCTGACAGGATGGTGCAAGGGTATCAAAGACCCCGTTAAACTCCTGGGAAGCTGCAGTAAAAGGGATTGCCCACTCTCCCCAGAGAGCATGAGGTGAAGCAGGCCTGCCTGAGGAAAGTGGTGTGAAATATTCAGGTGAGATGTTGGAGGCCCCTGGGCACAGCAGTAAGGGGGTTGTGTTTGGGGAACAGAGGAGCTACTCTGTGGCATGGAGTAACTGCCAGCAGCAGCTTCTGTTGCTGCACAGGGCCCTGTTCTGACAGTGAACGGCTCTGGCAGGCAGGTGCCCTGCAGCATGGCGTGTAGGGGAGGTGAAGGCTGGGTATGGGGAAAGGTTCTGCCCCCGGAGGGCCTTGGGCACTGGAACAGCCTCCTCAGGGAAGAGTTTGGGGGAATTTGGAAAATGCTCCCAGGAACATGGTAGGATTTTTGGGGTGTCCTGAGCAGGGGCAGGAGTTGGACTCGATGATCCTTGTTCATCCTTTCCAACCAAGGGTATGTTATAGTTCTATGAATATCCCTGGTATCTTGTTGGTAGCTATTCTGTAGATGATTTTGTAGCCTACAGAGTTTAAAAAAGCCTTTGATTCTTTGAGTCACTAATCTAAAGTTGATAGTTCATTTAATACGAAACCTCCTCGGTTCTGACTGAGGTGTTTAAGATTATTCTTTTCAAAGGTTAGACATGTTCTAATCATGAAAATACCAGGCCACTCATAAGAGGTGCTTTTCAGAGTTAAAAAATGTGGGTTTTTTTGTCTGACAATAAAAATTTTTAAATTAAAATGTTTGTTTCTTTTTAATAATATTTGTAGAAACCCTCCTCCCTTTGTTCATAACTTTATTTTTTTTTAATGGTGATTTTTACACATAAGCTGTTTGCTGGTTATTTGTAGCCAAGATGTCTGAAGGCACTTTTCAAGTTAAATAAGTGAAATGATGCAAAGGAGGAGGAGGAGGAGGAGGTGAGTGGTTTCATGTCCCGGCTTCCAGGCATTTCCCAAATGGCAATCCTCTCTCACTGAGTAGTTATGAAATGCTGGACATGGAAAAATCAGTTTGGACTTATTTCTCTCCTGAAAGGAAGACACTTCCCTGATGACTGTTTGCTGAGGGGAATTAAAGTCTTCTGACAAGCTGTGATGGTTTTGAGTAAGTTCCTCATACAGGAAGAAAATTATTGCAGAAAAAAATCTTGTCCAGTATGTGACAGAGTTGAGAAATGGTCGATGCTTTCCCTATGTAGATTTACCTGATTGAATTTAAGAGAAGAGGAAGTGTGACTGTGAATTGTTTACAGATCATTCCACTAAGTGAAATAAAGTAATGTTTTTGTTTGAGAAACAAGAAATCTGAGAGTTTTGGGATCTAGAATTTTGAGGCTGTTGTGCTGGCTCAGTGTTTAGCAGAATTGTGAAATATATCATGTTCTGTTGCGCTTGATCTCTTGACTTTTCTGATGTTTTTCCTGTGACCTGGGAGTTTGATTTCAGGATATAAGTACTACTACAAAACTGTAACAAATGATCCCTAACCCCTGAATGAGAAAAGTTTTTCAAAACAAAAAGATGTAGGAGAACAAGCAGCTGTTCAGTGGGTAGTTACAATATTAATCAGTGCATCATGGCACAGAGCTTTATAAAACATGAGCTATCAGCATTTTCATTCTGTCCTCTCTCAGCCTGTACTGTGAGCAGCCTCTGCCCTGTTTGTGTCTTTCAGCATTCTTTTTTCTCCAGCAGTTGGTTGTGTGGAAAAGTTAGTGTTAGGCAAGTCTTTAGGTATTTTTAGTAGCCTAATCGGATGAGCACGTGTCCTTTGGAAACTGTGTGGTGAAGCAGCTGCTGAGCATTTGGAAACAGGAGAGGAGGCTGAGCTGCTCTGGGCACAACAGCTGCATTGACCACACTTGGAAGCACTGCACTTAAAGCAAGGGCAGAGGTTCCCACGTAAAATAGCCTAAACATTTGCTTGCTTATGCAGAATAATAATAATAGAGGTAGACACTTTCTTACTTGCTCCAGTAATTCCAGGGAAAAATTGAGACACGTGGTTGAAAAGCACTTTTCTGAAATTGTATTTTTGATACGTGTCCCTGTGAGAGGCCTTGTGACTAGACAGCAGCACTCCACTGGGAGATTCCACATGTAACTCACTGATCTTTAACAAGTCAAAACTATTGCATGGAATGGCAACTGGGATGAAACAAACAAGTGGTTTGTTGTTGTCACTGAATAATGGACTACTATACTTCTATACTTGTGACTCAGATTCTTCATCAAGACTGCAGTGCATTCCAAGCTGCTAGGAAGTAAGACAGATTGAAGATAAAGAAATGGTTGCAGGCCAGTGTACTTGTTGAAAGATGGTTAAAATTCATCAGAATCTATTTATTAACCCACACCCTCACTAAACTGGTGTTTTGGGAGATAAATGTATGATTGATACATTTCCTCTGGTTAAAATAACACCTCTGACTCTGCAGCCTTACCTTTTCAGTTTCTCTTATGCACGTAGCTCCTCTGCGTTTGTTATTCTTGTTCTTCTGTGCTCCTCACACCTTTTCCTCCCCTCCTGCTGTTACTGCTCCTGTCAGGAACTGGAATACAAAACTAAGTTACAAATAATCTATAAACAAATGTTTCTTGGTTTGGGGATTTTTTTAACACTGTCAAACTGTGAAACCTTACCTGCTGAATTATGTATTTACAGGGAGTGGAGAACATAGTTTTCCCTACTAGCAGCTGATGTACTAACATGTAATTAAATTTATAATGAGGGGCAAGCAGAACACAGTTTTGACATGTTATCAAAGTGAACCAGATAGAGTAAATAGTCTCCAGATTATTAATAAATAAATAAATATATAAACTGACTTGAAAAAAATCCCCAGAGTGTTTTACAAAGGTGATTCCAAGGGATTGAAGCAAAGCTAAAATCAGGGCAGAAACAGTAATTTGTCGTGGGTTTAACTCATGTGTGTGCTGTGTCTGGCAGGTGAAGATGAACAATCCACTGAGATGGCTGCAAGGTGGGAAGATGAGAAGGTGACTGAAGCTGCATCAGATGGTTTTGTTGCTATTAAAATTGACACCAAAAGGTTTGAGCCTATTCTAATTCTGTCTCTTATACAATTTTTCATTGACAGTGATGATGAGAGTAAGAGGCTTCTGATTAGGAGATAGTGATAGTGTAAATATAGTTCCAGAGCAGAAGTGAATTCAGTACTCCTGATGTCCCTAGAGCTTGAGAAAAAGTCAAAATTTATTGTTGTGTTTTGCACATATTCGTGTATTTCAGACTGTATTCCAGTACTAGTAATAGAATGCTTGAAGTTGCCCTTTCTCAACTGGAAGAGACAAAAAATGCTATTAAAAATGCAAGTGCTAGAGGCAGTTCTTGGTTTGCCAAGTTACATAATGAATTAAAAACCTTTCATGAATTCAGAAAGATAAAAATCTGTATTGCCCCAGAGAAAATGTGTTTGCCTCCATTGTAACACATAGAAAGGAGAAGCATTTGAGTTCCTGGGTAAATTACTCAGCTATTTTTGCTATGTTTGTGTTTCAGTCCATGTGCACAAAGTGCACTGACATTTCCCTAAATGGTATTATTTGGAATTGCTCTATAGACATTTTATTAGATTTACATTATTTGTGCTCAATAGACTAAATTTCTTTTTCCTGAATTGCCTCTTAGCACTGTTTTCCTAATTCTTATGTAGTCAACTGTGATAACCAAGGATTGTCACCATGTCAACACTTTTGCAGAATGTTAATGATAAGATGCAATGCAAATTTGCTTTTAGTGTTCTCTCAAGTATTTAAATAGTTTTGTAGGACAGTTATTTTTATGATGGAAGACTTAATCTGAAGTTGTTGCAAAATGATTGCTAGTCCTAAATGAATCTTTTCTTTTAAACAGCGAAGCATGCCTGCAGTTTTCTCAAATTTGTATCCTTTGAGATCTGTTTAGATGCTACATTACAGATAATTGCTCTTTACAAGTTAATACCCTTCTTAAGACAAATACTTTTAAGCAATGCTGTTGAAAATACTTATTTTGGCACAAAACTATGCAATAAACTGTGTAGTTAATAGATACCATCTGTGTATTCAACTAACTGTCAGTTATTAGAGAAAGTGAGCAAATTGGGTTTTTTATGTTAATCCTGTGTAATTCCCTAAATAGAAAATTATCTAAAGCTTTATGTAATCTAAATAACCTGTTGGTCCTACTAATCAGCATTAGAAAACAAACTAAAAATGCTTTCAATTATGAGCTGGGGCTCAGAGGTGCAGAGGAGGAGGAACAGGCAGTGGCCTGGATTCTGTCCCATACACAGGTGTGAAGTCAGGTAAACCCCTGCCTGCCTAAAGGAGGTCACTGCTTATGGTTCATTAATTCTGTGATGCTGGGAATTCTGCACCTTAACTTGGATTTCCTGCATGCTCTGGAGATTTCAATACTGTCTACTTAAGATGTTGTCTGACACTAAAACAAAATCATTCTTAAGTCAAAGCAGTTGCCTGAAAAGTTAGAGAAAAATCCTTTGGCCTAAACCAGTACAAAGAACAGAAGGAATGCTTACCAGTTGCATGTAATGTTTGCCAGCATCTTTTGTTTTTTTTCTTCCTGCCTTGGCCCTGGCAGTGGTGAGCAGTTGGAGATCAGAGCCCTGGGCTAGGAGCTGCTGTGGGAAGCTGTGCTCTGCCCTGTGATGTTACTGTGTCAGCATCTGTCATTCACACCCTTAACCGTGGCTGTGCAGATCCTGTCGTGTGCATCCCATCCAGCTTTTTTATAGGAGACAATGGAATCCCTTTGGAAGTTATTGCTGGCAGCGTTTCTGTGGAAGAGCTTGTTACCAGAATCCAGAAAGTCAAACAGGTAATGCTGACAGGCTGGATCTCCCAGATGGAGCTGCTGATGCTCAGGACAGTGATGGCCCTGGCCCTTAGCCTGTGCCTTTGGGAGTTCCTGGTGAAAGTAGAACCACTGAGTTACTGCTGCTGTCCCTCCAACAATAAAATCTGCAACCTTGAGTTCAGTACACAGCTTGGAAGCACTGTGCACAAGTGCTGCATTCATTTTTGTTTGGTTTAGATCTGTGTAAACCCACAGTACTAAAGAAATATGTCAGGAACTTTAAACTGGAATGACAAAATGTGACAACTCACCTTTAAGGGGATTACTCTTCAGCTCATAAGGTGGTTTTGTAATATTGTTCTGTAATGTGGATTTATAAAGTTATACACAAGTGTAGGTTGCTTTATCACTTTGATATCAAGTGCAAGACTAAAATTAGAAAAAAAATGAAATGCATGATTGTACCATAGTCAACAATATGTGGTAGTTCTAGTTTTATATTTTCAATAGGGCTGATTCTTCAATAATAATTTAGTCTAGCCCTTTTAACTCGTGAAAAGTATTTGAACTTCCATAGGCTCCCTTCTCTCTTTCCCAATCTCTAGATGCACACAGGGAAAGGGCGGCCCTTGGAGAACGGCAGTCAGGCATCTGCTCCCTGTCCCTCCTCTCGGTCTGATGGTGCTCCAGAAAGTGCAGAACCCAGAGCAGGGATTTGTGACTCTCCTGAGGCTCTTGTGCCTGAGACAATTGCATCTTCTGCTGGTAATGGTTAGTGTTCTGTCACAAATGCCACCTCATTTGCTTTGGAATTGGTTTTTCTTCAGTTGTTACGTGATGGTACATAAAAGGCAATAGAGTGAGCAGATTCACTGAGGAAAAACTTGGGACATTCCAGAATGCTTTGTGCAAGTCTAGAGGGAAGGAAAACTTGTCACTCTGCTTAGTTTTAATAAGTGAGAAATCTGTGGTTTATAACTCAATAAAATTGTGTATGCTTTCATGTAAAAGGATTCAATTAAAGAGGTTATTTTGGCTTAGTAACCTGAAACTAAATTGTTGAGGGGGGGGAGTCTAAATAGCAGAACCTCATATCTCCTTGTGATATCTCAGTTGCTGCAAATTGTGGCTAGCAAGGAGTCTGATAATTGTTATGATAAGAAATACACCTTTTCTTTTTTTCTCATGCATTGCTGTCTTGTAAATCCCTTGAAGATGAAGCAAATTCAGGTCAAGCAAGCCAGGAAGCAACTAATTCTGCAGATGAGCAAGCAAATGATGCTCAGCCTGTGAACGATCTTACACTCAAAGTAGAAAGGCAAGTCGTCTTTTGCAGACTTCTTAATGTGCTGTACTTGCTTCTCAGCAGTTTTGTTGGGGTTTGGGTTCGTTTGGGGTTTTTTAACAAACACGTTTAATTACAGGATTTTGGTCCTTAATCTGATGTCATCTGGCAAATATTTATTTGGTCTTATTTTGTATTACATATCTCTGACAAAACTAGGGCTGATACCAAGCTAGGTTTTTAATTAATATAATTTCTCATGCACTGTGAAAGAAAGAGGTAATCTGGAAAACTGTAAGTGTTCACCTTTGATATAATTTCAGTAGAGTTGATATGTTTGCTGCAAGTTCTTGAATGGATTGAAACATTGAACTCAAAGCACTGGAAACTGGTATAATAAAATGCCAACCTAGGTTTTGTATAGAGCTGTCACCTTATTTCTTCTTGTTGATTTGATGACTGTTTGTAGTTTAGGGATATTGAAAAAAGTCAGTGGAATCTGATTCTGAGACTCGTGCTTTCATCAGAGAACAGTAATGAGTTGAGTTGAGTTTTTTGAAGTATGGTGATCAGACACTCCTGTCTCAAAACATGATTAATTCATTATTCACTGTTTTTAAATATGGGATATTGTTTATAAACTTGTTTTTAGTAAGATTGATACTATTTGAAATATCCTGTCTAAAACCATAATACGTTTAGCAAATAGGAGTATTTATAATGCTAAAATATATTTTAAATCTTTTTCATGCTTATTTCAGTTTTCTTCCAAAGTTATTGGACAAGAGGTGTATTTTTTACTCACCACTGATAAGACAATGCAGTCAATATTTATATAATTATCAATGTTCCTTATTAAAAAATGCATTAATCTTGCATACAAATCTGCATTTTTTGCGAGGGGGAAAAAGAGGCCAAGCTCTGTGGTGATTTCCCCTTTCCTTTGAAGAAAACAGCTACCATACAAACATTTTTTGATTATTTGACTTTTTACATTGGGTCATGCCTGCTAACTTTCCCCAGACTTCAGATATGTTGGGATTTTATTGCCAGTCTGTATGGAGAAATTCACTTTGTTCTTTTAAGTCGATCTTTATTCTGAGGTGTTTTTCTGGATAGCTGAGACAGATGCATGTGCATCTGTGTCAGGGATATATATTACTTGTGTTCCCTTTTAGGTGATGTGCAGAAGAAACCAGATGGCTTAAATAGCTAAAAAGAGATTGGGATGTAGTGTTTATGTTACCACAGATCATAAATAGTGTTTGCTTATTGTATGTCTTCATAAGTTGATTCAACAGTAAGAATATGTAGGATTCTTTATTTAATGAGTGGAAAAAGGACAAAAGGAATATGTTCAAACAACCCTAAAAGTGAGAAAGGAGGTGGTGAAATCACCACTGCCCTTTGCGTGTGGTGCACCCGCATGGGAATGAATCACTGCTGGGAGATGAGCTATTAGCACTGCTACAGCTCGTTTGCCTGCCTGGGTTTGCAAAGGCTTCATTAACATTTGAAAATACTACAGCGATAAGACTTTTCCCTTTGTTCTTAAATTTAGGTTAACAAAAAAGCTTGAAGAAAGAAGAGAGGAGAAAAGAAAAGAAGAAGAACAGGTAACAAAGAAATGAAAAAATCCTTGCAGGTTGTTTTTTAATTTGAATAAATGTTGAATGCCTTCTTAAACAAACGTACTTCAGTCTTTTCTCTTGTCCAAGGCAATTTTGTGGTCCAATTTTTATATCTCTCTATTCAGAAAGAAATTAAGAAAGAAATTGAAAGAAGGAAAACTGGTAAAGAAATGTTGGAGTACAAAAGACGACAGGAAGAAGAATTGACCAAACGTATGTTAGAAGAAAGGAACAGAGAAAAGGCAGAAGAGAGGGCTGCTAGAGAGCGCATAAGGCAACAGATTGCAATGGTAAATTTGGGATTTTGGAAGAGAGCTTGCTGCTTCTCTCTCTCACAGTGGACTAAAATGATAAATTTTTCTCATTTGATGAAGCTTTGAAAGATTGTTCATTTTTCCATTTGGAATCCTCTGGCCTTGTATAGTCATGATTTTTTTTATTTGGGGTTTATGTAGCATTTCCTGTGTATAAAATGAAACTCCTGCTTTCATCTTCACAATTCCTTTCTATTTGAACAAATATTTCTGTCATACTGCTTGAACCTAGTGGAGAATTATCATATAAACATAAAAAGTATTGCATTTTAGGCATGGTACTAAAAGAGGAGCACAGGGAGTATGTAATTGTAGAACATACACAAGAACACTGCTCTCAAAATGGTGAGGAGGATTATTTTCCAAGTTAGTATATATGGGTGTGCATATGTGGATGTAAACAGTTGAAAAAAATCTGAATTTCTTCCTCATTATTAGGTTTTGGTACAGAACACTTAGCATTGCAGTTGTGTAACTTGCCATAAGGTTTTTGCCTTTATCTTCCCTGGAGTGTTGAGCTTGCATGGGAAGATCATCTATTAACAACTGGTTGTGGGAAGTGACTCAGTGAGAAATGTCATCTTGGCTAATGACACAAGATTGTGCAGTTTGGCAGTGAATAATTCTTTGCAGTTCCACTGTCTTTTCTCCATATGGTCTGTTTGTATGTATGTTTGTTTGTGCAGTTGGTTCATGAGTATAGATCATAGCTGTCTGTTTAATGAATGTCAAGCAATAAGTCATGTTAACAATTGAGGTTTCTCTTTGATCCTTCCACAGGATCGTGCTGAGAGGGCAGCTCGCTTTGCAAAATCGAAGGAAGAAGCAGAAGCTGCAAAAGCTGCAGCTCTTCAGGCTAAACAGGCTGAAATAGAGGCCAGAAAAGAGGCAGCTCAAAGGGAGCGAAGGTGAGATGCAGTAGAGACACAAATGTGTATTTTGGGGGAGAGAGGTAAAGAAGCTTTTTTCAGGGAGTTAACGTATCTCCTTATCTCTTGACAGCATGTTGCTGTGTTGAGCTGTTTAAATAGTGACATTAAAGGTAGCTATTTACATGAACATGATGTTCTTTGATAGCTTTCATCCTTTTGACATTTGTGATCATGAAACACGTTTCTGGTGTGTTATTTTAGTTAGATAAGAGCTGTTGTGTTTGAGCTTTGATTTAAACACCAGTGTCATGGATCTTGCTGGGGGTACTAGATAAGGTGAGAATGCAAAAGATTAGGCCTGGACAGAATGGCTCTGTAATGTCAGCACTGCTGAGGAGCTGGATGCAGATCCAGGGGCTGTGTGTGGATAGCTGGGGTTCAGGAAGGCTGGGCTGGGGCCATCAGCTGCCCGTGTCAGAGCTGTCTCCTGCTTTGCCCAACACTGCTGCTTTAAGAATTATCTGAACCTATGGGGCCTTATATGGAGTTATGGAAGAGATGCATTGTGAGAGATCAGCAGGTGGTTTTGTGCTGTGAATTCAGTCTTACAACCCATCTGCAGTGCCCTGGGCAGGGTGACTGTCCCTCTCTCCCACATTTCCCTGCTGCCAGGCTAAAGGCCCAGGAGCCTTTGTCTTTAGGTGTTCATGTCCTGACTGCCCCCCTCCCTGTCCCGCAGTGCAATAGCCAGGATTCAGTTCCGCCTCCCCGATGGATCTTCCTTCACTAACCAGTTCCCATCTGAAGCACGGCTAGAAGAAGCCAGGCAGTTTGCTGCACAGGTAAATGGGCATTTTGTTTCTCAGCTATGTGCTCATGATTTGGCGAGCATCAAGTAGTTGTTGACAGTGGTGGAGTTGTCGTCAGCTCCTTTCCTTGTTGGGTGTTTGAAGGGAGTTTTGGTAGCAGCCTTCTCCAGTGCCACCAACTGCCTTTGGATTGCTGCAGTGTATCATTAGTAAGAGACAGAGAAAAATGAAGGATATTTCATATCCTACTCTGAGGATGATTGCTAGTTTGCTACAGTACTAAATATGCAGTTGTTTGAAAATGAACAGTTATAAATAAAATGTTTTCTTTATGTGCTTCACAGACGGTTGGTAACACTTACGGCAATTTTTCCCTGGCGACAATGTTTCCCAGGAGGGAGTTTACCAAAGAGGATTATGGAAAGAAGCTACTGGAACTCGAGTTAGCACCCAGTGCTTCAGTAGTGTTGCTGCCGGTAGGTGTTGAGTTGTGGTGTGTTTGATTTTTCAAGCAGCAGTACAGTAGCTGGATGTTTGCTGTTAGTCAGCCATGATAATATTTGGCTTGAATTTGGGGATTTTCTTTGTTTAAACAGATTGCAGAATTACTCTAGTTTTTTTCAGGACTGATTTGGAGAAGTTTTTGTGGAGCAGATAAATGGTGGCTTAGATACTTTTCTAACGTGTAACCAAAGTTGTTCCTTTTTGTCTGCTGAGCTGCTTCAAAATGATGTGTGAGAGACTCTGTCTACAAGAGCAGGACTTTAACACCTGACAAGTTTGCTTGCTGTATTCATGCCAGGCGGGAAGACCTGCAACTTCTGTTGTTCAGGCTTCGGGCAGCGATCTGTGGAAGTTCTTGGGCACAATCCTCTACCCCCTCCTGGCGGTTTGGAGATTCATCAGCAACTTCCTGTTTACCAGCCCACCCCCCTCACAGGCCTCTGTGAGATCAGCTCATCAGCAAGACCACTCAGCTCCCTCAACATCGGGCAGCATCGAGCAAAGCAGGTAAGGTAAAGTGTTTCAGGCAGCTGTTTCTCAAGCTTCTTGCTGCAATTGCTCTAATCTTGTAGTGGGGAACTGAATTTCCAATTACACAGTAGAGAAAGCATTGTCTTGCAGTCATTTATGAGCAGAGAATTCAGCTGTAACTACAAAGGTGAGCCTCGCTTCAGCTGATACTGTTTGGAAGATAAAAATGTTAAAAATGAGATATCAAACTGTTATGGGATGGTTGTTCAAGAACAGAAGCAGGTGAAGTCTGGTTTTGACAGGTTTTGTATTGCCTGGAGAATGAGATATCCCATGTACCAGGAGAGCTGCTCAGCTGTTTCTGGTGAAAAAGCCACAGATTGCTTCAATGACAGGGAAAATGAGTCTGCCACTCTGACTGCTAAGTGACAGATTTTCACCTGGGTGCTGCTTCCCAAGGAAACAAAGGGCTGAAGAAAACTATTATTGAGGATAAGAGAAGGATGGATGATTTGTGTTTATTGCATTGCTGCTCCTCTTGTGTAATTACTACTGAGGAAACTGTCAAACTCCACTGTTCTTTGTGCCCTAGGCAAGCAGTCAGGAAACGAGTAGTGGAAAAGCGGGGGGAAGACTTCAAAAAAGAAGGCAAAATATATAGACTGAGGACTCAAGATGATGGAGAAGATGAAAACAATACTTGGAATGGAAATTCTACACAACAAATGTAGTTTTGAGTAACTGCAGTTATTATCTGGCTGCTTTTTTTTTTTATTTTTTTTTCCTTCTTCCTTCTCTTATTTGATCTAAGTCAACTAAAGCTTCTGGACAAGTGGGGCTTACTTTACACTGACTGAATTACTTAATTCTTACTCCTGCAGTGGATTATGGAATAAAGTCACCTATGTCAGAAAAATCAAGTGGGTGTAGGTGAAACCTAGTAAAAAGACTGAAAATCTTCATCAGCTTTCATAAATATTGCCCTATGCCATAGAAAGGCACTTTTTAATCTATAAATATTCTGCTACATAAATTTAAGGGCCAGATATGTTAATATAACGGTCATGGTAGACAATGACTGATTGAAATGAGGGTTTCAGAAGCACTATAAGTAGTAAATCAGGTAACTAATTTATGTTTAACTTTTTTCTTGCTTCTGCAACTGCAAGCAAAACCTTGTAGTTTTTAATTCCCTAAGCACTCAATAAACTATTTTCCAGAAAACAGGACTGTCTTGTGAAGTTCCTCTGATTTCTGGTATCACAAGGAGGAAGCAAGCAGGGTCATGCACTGAGATTTGAAATATAGCAGACAAACATTTTGTTCCAGTTTAAATGACCTTACTGTACATGAAATAAAGGAAAAGAGGAATGAAAATCCAATCTGTACAGTAGCTGCAGTATAACAGTTTTCACCAGGAGAGACACCAATTTGTCTTAAAATTCTAAGCAGCAGGAGAACTTCCAGGGGTCCTTTCAGAACTGTTGATGATGATGATGATGATGAAGCAAGGACAGATGCCAGCTGAAGTTCAGAATCCTTATATGCAGATAGGAACAAGCAATTTTACTTTGGTCTTTAAGAAATCAAATCAGTAATGTCCATGGATAAAAGAGAAGTTAACATAGAAAAATAATTTTCCTCACCCCTTTTTAAATTAGAAAGCAAACAACAAAATCCTGGGGAACCATGTCTGAGGCAATACAGAAAGCTGCCAATACTGCAAGCACTAGGTCCTTTTCCTTGTGGTATAGACTTCTTTTTTTTTTAAAGAAAAGCCAAACAAATATTTTATGAAGTAGAAATTCTACATTTTACTACTAAGTTCTATGTGTGATTGTTTATGGGATCTTTTGGACAATTTTCTGTATTTGTAGGCAAAAAGAGCCAAGGCCAGTGCTCCAACTGCAGAAAGAGCAAAGAGCACGTAGAGTGCTATTTCTGCATCTTGGGATGTCAAATCCAGTCCCAAAAAGTGCACGCTGTCAGCTGCTCCTGGAGTGGGGTCTGTTGGTGTCACTGAGTGGGAAAACAATGAGAAAGTGTTAGTGCAGAGCCTGGGGGAACTGTTCTGTGCAGGAGTGGGCACTGCTGCTTCCTGCCTCCACCAGGCCTTTCACTGTGCTCTTCAATAGTCTGGCAGGAGCTGGAATTCTGGGGATCAGGGAGTGATACAATTCTAGCTCAGAGTAAAGGCACAGCTGAGGCTGATAGTGCAATTCCTGCTGGTACAGGTGAGTATTCTCATTCCCAAACCCCCACACTAACACTGGTTGCTTTTCATTGTACTACTCCAATTGAGAAGACACAAATGACAAAAGAATTGGTATTTCCAAAGCCTTACCCAAAACAAGGATTTGTATAAAGTATTCAATTTTTTTTCTAAACGATCTTGTGGGAGTATTGAATGTGTGTGGTTTGGAAAACATTGGGCAGTTCTGTTGGAGAAATGTCTCCTGGAATAACTTTTGCTACATTTTTAAGGCAGGTGTGTTTTGAGGTGCTCTTGCACTATGGTTTAGTTGGCAGTCTGGTTTTGCATAGGCGACACTGACTGGAGTCTTTAAAAAAAAATTGCAGAAAATGATGGTGTCTCTAAAAGCCTCAGATTATGGAACTCTTTTGGGATGAGGATTAGATGCAAACACACAAGGAGCATCTCTGCTGCCTCACTTACCTTCTGACTCCTCTTCCAGACAGGGATGTGGGCCCGTTGCTGGGTCTGGAAAGCCATTGCAGTTTATGATCTGTGAATAATACTTGGCTGAGGCCTTGGGGCGCCGTGGCAAGGCAGGGTCTGAGAAATTCACGTGGTAGAACCCAAACTTCTCTGCATAACCCACTGCCCACTCGAGGTTGTCCATCAGTGTCCACGCAGTGTAGCCCCGCAAGTCGACACCGTCGAGCACAACGGCTGCAGGCAGGAGCAGAGAGAAGAGAACAGGTCAGTGGTTACCCCTCAGGCAGCCAGGACACCACACATGGCACACAGTGGGGTTGCTGCCACTTGGGCCTCACTGGTATTGTTCTCCCCATTTCCACCTCTCCCCTGTGTTGACTTGGCTCAGCTGCCAAGTTACAGCCAACAAGCAGCCAAGGTAGCTCAGTCAGTGCCCAGGACTGGACACTGCTTTTCTCTGCTCCAAAAATCAAAGCTTTTGTGCAAGAAACAAAGGTTTAGGAATAGAAAAGAAAACCCATTAAAATGCAACTATTGCCTAAACAAATGTTTGTGAGGCCTTGCTGTTACAAGGCAGTAAATGTCTGAACACCTGGCTGTTCCCAGTACATCAGAAAAGCACACAGAAAAAGCCCTTTCCTGAAGTTGTTTCACCACCGCTGTAACTGAAACTAGTTTGGGGGTTGGGTTTTTATCTTTTCTTTTAAAAGAGATGCAGTTTTCAGACACAGCAGCAGTCAGACTAGGAGGAGGTTAGGAGTTTATCACGTCGTAGTACCTTCTCTCACCAGGTGCAGCAAAAATCAAGGAACGTGCAGGTTATCCCACTAAACCCAGAGTTTGTTCTTACTTTTGATCATCTTTCCTGGCACATTTGTGACTATCCACAGGCAGTTTTTTGTAAACCCAAAGGCTCTTGGAAGTGGATTCAGTAAGCCCATGTAACTGTGTAACTTGTCAATGTGATGGCAGTGGTCTTTCAGCTCTTTACAACTTGCTTTATACTCATCAGTCTCGTGGCAAAGCCACAGCTGCTCTCTAGAGCTTTGGATGAGCAGGTGTCAATAATCACTCTTACCTTTCAGTGCCTCATTAATGTAGGCCCGATGGTAATGCATTCTCCAAGTGTCATTGAATTCAAAGGCTCCCCTTTCTGAGACCCCATTTTCAGTCACATAAATGGGAGGGTTGTTGTACTCTTCCTTTATCCACCTGAGGATCTTCCTGAATCCAAAGGGTGTCACCTTCAGCCAGAGGGAGCCGGAGCTCAGCCAGCTGCGGTCGGTCACTGTGGCTACACCCCTGCACAGGAGGACACTGCTCAGGGCCAGCCCCACGTGCCAGGCACCTCTCTGCCCAGGGCTGAGTGGCTGCTGGTGCCCAAAAAACACTTCTGCTTGGATTTACAATAACACTCTGTGTAAATCAGCTGTGGCTGACAATGTCATGTTTGTGTACACAAATCTTTGTGTACTACAACGCCATTTCTACTTCTCAAGGCATAGTGCAGTGCTTGAGCACACAAAATTGCCCTTTACATTACATGCAGGAATGTAAGGAGCCCACTATCCTACAGGGTTAAACTATAAGGGGCTGGGATGTAGTAGCAAAGGAAAGTGATAACAATTCTATCTATTCCCTGTGGAAACATTTTGGAAAGGAGACAGTTTCACCACCACATGTGATCCCACCATTACCTGAATTCTCATTAGAAAAACTAGTAAGCTCCTATTGTTAGACTTTTTGAAGTTGAGGAGTGAAATTAGTATCTAAATAAAAAAATCGTGACTTAATCTATACTTAACCATGAAGTAATTTAGCTGTTTAGGCTTTGAATTTACATTTATCTAATGCAACAAGGGACTTAAACCTGTTTAACAGCAAATGGATCAATATCCATAAACCAGAATAACACCTCACAGTTTAAACTGCAGATTGGAGGCAAGAAATATGATAAATACTGCTTATCACCTCATGTCTGTAAGAAAAAGGCTATTGCTGGACTGTTGTGAAAATAACAACACCTCAAGTACTGCTTGATTATCCCTAGTATTGGTTTATAACAGCTTAAAACACCTATTTCACAGCTTTATTTGTTATAAATTTACACTTGTCAGTTAACCCAGGCTCCAGGTGTGCAGATTTTACTTGACCAATAATTAACATTCATCTCTTACCTGTCAGAGTCGTATGACATAACACCCTTAGGATAGTTTAGGTTGTATGTTAAAACTGTGGTATAATGATTTAGACCAAAGTAGTCGTATGTGCCTTTAATTCTTTGTTTTTCACTTTCAGTAAATTCTGGAAGTCTGCAAGAGAAAACAGAGAATACACTTTTCACACACTCCATTGCTGATGCTGGGATCCCTGGTACCAGCACCACAGGCACAAGGAGAGAAACTGGGAACTGGGAATGGAAAATGAGAAATGTAACTGAACGAGATCAGTGAAATCAGTACACAGTTTTAAGAAAAGTTAAACAAATTTACCACAGGCATCAGGTAAAATACTGTGGCTAATGCAGGGCAGTTACTGTGTCACTGAGCTGACAATTTATTACTCCAAATATATATTAGTCAATTTAGTTTGCAAGAGAGGTAAAGACAGGGAATAAGCAAAGCCCCCTGCCTAGATTGGACCTAAGTGATCTTTAAGGTCCCTTCCAACACAAACTCTTCTGTGATTCTCTGAAAATGTACACTAGAACTTTTCTGTGAAGATACAATAAGCTTTTTTAGAATCATTGAAATGTATCATTTCTATAAGAAAAGCATGTTTCAGCACAGCCAAGTGAAACAAAGGTGTGTGCCTGGGCTCTTACCGGGACTTGCTCAGGCCTTGAGCCAGACTTCGTTCCCGAATCCTTCTTTTCATCACTTCACTATAATCACCATTTTTGAAAATGGGGTGAGCAAACCAACCTAGAAAAAACTAAACCAGGAAATAAGGGAGGATAAGTCATATATCAAAACATGGGATTCAGCCATTCCTCTGTCATGTGCTGCTTTATAGGTGATACCTGAATTTATAACAGGCACACAGAGATACCAAGGGATGCCCATGCAACAGCAGTAAATTTAATAAGCTTTTGTCACTGCAACCATATTTGTCTCATTTCTGTTGCATTCTTGATCAGCCCCCATAAGAGGGGGATGCATTTTCTTGCAGTGATGCTTCTGCCTCACCATTTTATTTCAGTGAGATGCTGACCTAGGTTCTGGGACCTGGGTTCACATGCAGCACCTGAAGAGAGGGTGTCACCTGGGGCAGCAGGGAGAGTGGTGACCAGGGGTCTCTGTACCTGCATGAATCGTCTGGCAGCTTCAATGTCCTCCTGGCTGTGTGGGTTGCGTGGCTCTGCCCAGTCAGAGTTGATGGTGATGGAGATGAGCCCTCCCTGCCTGGCCCGGTAGGTCTCGTTGTAGAGGTGCCAGGCCTCGGCGTGTGCCCTGATCAGGTTGTGTCCCACCACGTAGGGAGCGCGCCCGGGCCGAACCGACACACCTGCAGGGGCAGGGACAGGGACACAGGGACACAGGGACACAGGGACACAGGGGCAGGGACAGGGACACAGGGACACAGGGACACAGGGGCAGGGACAGGGACACAGGGACACAGGGACAGCTCAGGCAGTGGAGCAGCACTTCCCAGCCCTCCCGTGGCCGCCTCCAGGGTTAGCACCCACAACTGCCCCCGGTAACGGAATGAAGGTGCAACACCTGGTGCCCCAAGCCCAGCCCTGGGATCAGTGCTAGGCAGAGGCAGCTGAAGGAGCAGCTGCCATGGAAGGCTGTGCAAGGAGGACCCTGTATTGCCCCCTCCTCCCTCTGGAGTGGGACATGGACTGCCAGCCCTGGCAGCAGGCTGCTGCTGCCAGCTTGGAAAGCAGAGAGCTGTGTGTTCAGGTCAGCTCACATCCCCTCTTCCCTTGGTTCTAACCCTGCTGCTGAGCTGGGTCTTCCTTTAGCACTAGCTCTTCTCCACAGTCCCTGGAGCTGGTCTGGGAATAAGGTCTGCTCCTGGCAGCAAGTGTAATCCAGACTTGGAGGTGACAGGCAGAGCAAAAGAAGGACCAGTTCACCACACCACAGCAATCCAAACCACATCTATCCACACCACCCCATTTTCCTTGTTCTACCTTTGCAAGCCCCAAGGAACTACTCTGCTGCAGCATAAAGCAATTGTGCTGACAGTGCCACGAGGGCTCTGAGGTTATGCCCAGCAGCCTTACCTGGAGCAGCTGTGCCAACGCCATAGCCAAGATAGGCGGTGTTGTAGGGTTCATTGAGGGTTATCCAAAATTTCACTTTATCTCCCAGTCTTTGGAAAAGGACCTCAGCATACTCCTTAAACCTCTGAACTATGGTATCATTCTCCCACCCACCAACGTCCTGCAGTGCCTGTGGGAGGTCCCAGTGATAGAGAGTTACCTGTGAGGAAAGAGGAGGACAAAGACTCAACCAGTCACTCTCACAGTAGCTCAGATTCATTATGACCACAAATAAACTGTGCTTTGATCTGCAGTTACCTGTTCCTAAGGTAGTTTGATGTTGTAGTCATCACTCATGCACTCAATAAAACACATTTTTGCCAGTTTCTTTAGGGACTGCCTAATGGTGAAGATGACGCTTTTACCAGAAACCACCTTGTGACAGCAAGAACTCATCAGTGAAGAACTGCTGCATGGACACTGACTCCCAGGTGAAATACAATCCACTAGACCACCTGTCTGGGCAGGTACAGGGATATGAGGGCAGCTCAGAGTCACTCAGCAGTGCTGAAAGAGCTGATTGATGCAGGAGTGAGGTCCATTGTATGTGACAAATAACACTGACCAGTGGAGCTTCCTGACTCCCAGGAAAATAATAAAGTTACATCCATCTCTAAGAAAGGCAAGAAGGAAGATCCTGGGAACTACATTAGTCAATTTTACCTCACTGTCTGAAAGATCTCTGCATAGGTCCCTGTGGAATCTGTTTCCAAGGTAAAGGGGCAAGAAGGCAATTGGAAACAGCCAATAATAAGTTTCCTGTGGTCTTTCTGGGTAGCAATTTCAACATATCCCAACATTCCAACTTCATTTGCTTATACAATACCCCATGTTTCTTCACAAAATGAAATGAAAAACCATGATAATTTCTGTGTGAAGGAGGGTATGGGTGGAAAACACACGTTGCTCTGAGCATCAGATTTGGGGTTTGCTATTTTTTAGTTACCTGCAAGTTATTGGGTGTAGTTACCTGAGGCACAATGTTGGCTGCCAGAAGGGCATCGATCAGCCTTTCATAGTAGTTCAGTCCCTTTTCATTGATGTACCTGGTGGTGCCATCTGGGAGAACACGGGACCAGGAGATGGAGAAGCGATAGTGAGACACCCTGAGGCTTTTCAGCATTTCCACATCCTCCTCAATCCTGTGGTAGCTGTCACAAGCTACATCTCCAGTCGCATCGTTGCCGATTCTCAAGGGAGTGTGGGAGTATTTGTCCCAAATGCTAAGTCCTTTCCCATCTGCTCTCCATCCTCCCTCAATCTGTAATTGAAAATGGGGCAAGAACTATTAGCAACCCCAAATTTAGATCTTGGCCTAGCAAAGAATTCAGCCTGTTATCCTTTGTGGTGCCACACCATGAATTAACTGTCCACAGATACTTCAGGAGTCCTTCTCAGTTTCCTGACCTGGTAAGCTGCAGTTGCTACACTCCACAAGAAGTTCTCTGGAAACTCTCCATATAAAAATTCATCTTCCTTGGGCAGTGGGAAGCCGTTATTGCGGATGATTTCTGCGTAGTACACAGCAGAGCGCTTTGGTGTCCTCGGCCTGTTGGGGTTGTCAAAATCAATCTGGTGCAATCCAAATCTTGGACCATAACCATCCACCCATTCAAAGTTATCCATCAGAGACCAAGCATTGTATCCTTTCAGATTAACACCATCTATCTTGTAAGCTGAAAGACCAGAAAAAAAACCGGAGGAGCATTAGTGGCATAATCACACATTAAATGAACCCTAAGGATGTCACATGCAAGCACATACAGGTTCCTGGTTTCATACAGGTGGCACTGGTCAACTAAGGTTATTGAGAGAATCTTAACAGTTGGAGGAAAAAAAGTACAGCCACGCAAAGGATATCATAAAAACAAACACTATGTTTGTATTGTGTTCAGACAATTTAAAGACTGATACCAATCACTTTTAAAAATTACTCTTCAGAGGAGTTAAGTAACCAGAAATCTAGAGGGGAGACACACAACACCAACAGAACAAAAGCAAGTTCTGGTACCTTTTAAAGCTTCATCAATGTATGTTTTGTGGTAAAATATCCTGGCATTGTCATCAACATCCGATTTGGCATTTCTCCCCACGCCATTCTCAATGATGTATATTGGGGGGTTTCCATATTCCTCTTTGATCCAGTTCAGCAGCCTCCTCATACCCCAGGCCACAGGCCGATGGTCAGGGAGAGCTGAGGAAGGCCAGGAGCTGTCAACTGTCTTTGAAATTTCCTGGTCATAGTCATAAGAGAAGGGCCTCAGACGTGTTGTTGAATGGCTTACAATTTTGGTGGAGTATGTGTTGAAGCAGAAGACATCTGCCGTGCCGCGGATGTATTCGCGCTCCTCCGCCGTGAGAACCGGCAGGCGCGACGACGGCAGGTTCTGGAGCTCGCTCCTGTTCCCCACCTTCCACTTCATCACCTCGGGGTAGTCCCCGTTCTTGAAGATGGGGTGTGTGAACCAACCCACCAAAAACTGCAAGTACCGGTCAGCAGCCTCGATGTCCCGGGGGTCACTGAGAGTCTTCGGCTCCGCCCAGCTAATGAAGGGGCACAGGGCAATGAGCCCTCCCTGGCTCGCTCTGTATTTGTCATCGTAGGTGTGGTAGACCCTGGCGTGAGCTTTCAGTAGGATGTGGGCAACCCTGTAGGGAGCACTGCCAGGGTCCTTGACGTTGGGTGGGAACAAGCCGTCGCCGTAGGCCAGCCAGGCAATGATGTTGGGTTCGTTGATGGTAATCCAGAACTTCACCCTGTCCCCAAAGGTCTGGAAACAGAAGTCTGCAAAGCTGTCGAACAGATCAATCAGCTCGTTGCTCTCCCAGCCACCGATGTCCTGGAGAGCTTGTGGTAGGTCCCAGTGGTAGAGGGTGACAATTGGAGTGATGTTGTTTGCGATCAGTCCATCAATGAGACGGTTGTAGTATTCGACTCCATGGCTGTTGATTGAGTTGTTCCTTCCAGTGGGGAAAATTCGAGGCCAGGACAGGGAAAAACGATAGTTCTTTACCCCTAAGGCTCTCAGCATGTAAATATCTTCCTCCACCTTGTTGTAGCTATCACAAGCTATATCTCCAGTATCATTATTATTTACATTCCCTGGGACATGGGTGAAGTTATCCCAAATGCTGGGTCCTTTGCCATCAGCATCCCAACCTCCCTCTATCTGGTAGGCAGAGGAAGACACACCCCACGTAAAATCCTCTGGGAATGTCCCATAAAAATACATGTCTCTTTCAAAGGCAGTCTGGGACGAAAACTTCTGCCAGACAACCTTGGCCTTGGAGGGAACTTCTGATGCTGGTAAATTTGGCAGCTTTGATGGCACAGGTTGGTCAAACACCACTGGTGCAGAAGGTCTGCCCGAGGCTGGGGATGGAAAACCATTTTTTTCAATAACACTGGAATAGAAGTAAGCCGATGCCTTGGGAGTCCTTGGCCTGCTGCTATCTTCCAAGTTCACGTGATGCAGCCCAAATTTTAGGCTGTATCCCTCTGGGCCTTCAAAGCCATCGAGCAGGGACCGAGCAATGTAGGCCCGGACATCAACGGTGTCCAATTTCACCGCTGCCACAGAAACAACGAGACATTGTTAATTACCCACCTGAACACTTCCTGAACACAGCTCAGCACAACACAAGTACCACAGCCAAGCATGTGTGACAAGCCAAACACCTACTAATGGTTTTAAAGGCTAAAAAAACTTCCCAAACAATTAAGACTATCTGGCAGGAAAAGCAGTCAGCACCTTAATAGGGGCTGGTGAAAATGCTTGGTGATAGAAATGTGAGAGAAGTATTGGTCAAGAGGTATCTGAGTACAGGACACTTCTGTCACTGGTATTTCTTCCCCTGTGTTCTTGTTTTCAAGCAGATTTCATCAATTTAGGTGTTTGGTGCACTTTTAGATTTAAGACTGTAATTAAACTGAAACATTGCAGGTATTTAGTGCTTGCCTATATTCCCTGAGCACAGGAGAGCTTCACAGTGCACCCAATACCAGCAGAGGAAGTCCAGCATCTCTCCTCACATTGCTTACAAAAAAGCACTAAATCTCTCTTGTTAAAAAAGTGTTCACTCTCATGTGCAGTCCATCCTCTTCTGCTAAGGCATAACAGCAATGCTAAATTGTGTTTTCTGTAGCCCTTTCAACACTTCTAGCAGTATGTTGAGATCTAGGTGAAGCAGATCAAATGCTGTGCACACTGATCACCAACATATTTAATGTTTTCCTGACAGTATTGTTTAGTCTATCTAGAGAGCATCAGTCAAATCTCTGAAACCTCAGCTCTCTATGTTTGCCCAGAACACTATTTTTATGTCAAAAGATTCATGTTTTGCAAAGATACATGCATAACTTGAACATTCTACAAGCATAACCTAAACATTCTCAAAATGATTGAGGTAGAAATTTTAGGGAGATATTTCCAGTCTGAGTGGTTACTGCCAGTTTGATCTGATTAATTGGTAAAGGCAGTTCAGCCCAAATTTATGAGAGGTCTACAGGCAAGAGCCTGCAGGCCAGTCATCTCCAGGGGAACTGGAGTGTATGAACAGTGTTCTCACAGAGGGACTGACCTTAGGGTCCAGGCTACATTAATCCACATATAAAAAAATGCATTCCAATATCCAAAGAGAATGGAGAGCTCCATATCTGGACACCAGATAGGCTTAAGTGTATAAAGTCACACTCATTACCTACACAACAGGTGCCTGACCTCACAGCCTTATGCAAGTGGTGATTGTTTTGAAGTTAACCACCATGGAGGGGCTAGAGTAACCACTTGCCATGATTAAAAACTATAAAATCATTTGATTTCTCCATACCTTTCAGGGCCTCATCGATGTAGCGGCGGAAATAATCCACTCGCAGAGTGTCGTTGAGAAGATCCCCGGAGTCTCCTGTCGGCACACCATTCCCTGCTACGTATATTGGGATCTTTGACCCTGTGTATTCCTGGGATACAAACTTCAGCAGCCTTCTTAATCCCCAAGGGACCACACGGATCCAAGAAGAGGCAGCCTGTGGCCAGGAAGGATCTACATGCAAGGAGAAGTTCCCAATGCTCTCGTAGCCTGCTGTGCACGTCCCGTTAGTGCCAGCACTGACCAGGCGGGAAGTGTAATGGGAAAGGCCAAAGAAATCTGCAGTCCCTTTCACCAAGGACTTCTCCTCCTCTGTAAACACAGGCAGCTGTGCAACTGTTGTGGAGCACTGCTGGTTCACTTCCTGGATCTGAGCCTTCAGGATATCTGGGTAATCACCATTAACAAATATGGGGTGAGCAAACCAGCCGAGCATGAACTGCAGGTACCTCTCAGATGCCCTCACATCCTCGGGGCTGCTTGGAGCCTTGGGTTCGGCCCAGTCCGAGTTCAGCACCAGCCCCACCTTTCCCAGTTGCTGAGAACGGTATTTGTCATTGTACAGGTGCCAGACCTTGGCATGAGCCTTGAGAATTGTGTGAGCAACCTGAGAGCAGAAAGCAGAGGAAAATGAGTCACACTGCATTGCACAAAAACTCTTAAGCATTGGGTTTGCTGCCATGTGAAAATGTCCTCTCCATCCAAAAGAAAACACCTTGACAAAACAAATAATGATAGACAAGGAGTGTAGTAGGTTTTGGAATAATAAAAAGAATCTGACTATCCATCCACATCAGCTTTCAGAATAGAAAAATAAAATAACACCTGACCTCTGTTAACTAACCCATTTTTAACAAGTATCATAAATCCAGCAACCAAATTGTTGTCTCAGAGGCCACATGAGGTTTGAACTTTTAGTTAAAGCACAGAACCATCATAGAACACAACCCAATAAGAGTAGCTGCAGGATCCTAATTGTTCCTGTGCCCCTACCTTGTAAGATGCTGCTCCTGGGTCAGTGATTCCTGGAGGATGCTCTCCGGTGCCATAGCCAGCATAGCTGATAACCCAGGGCTCATGGAACGTAATCCAGAGCTTGACCCGATCCCCAAACGTGGAAAAGCAGAAGTCTGCATAGCTCACAAAAGCATCTATGACACTTTCATTCTGCCAGCCACCAAGAGCCTGCAGAGCTTGGGGCAGGTCCCAGTGGAACAGAGTCACCATGGGCTCGATGTTAGACTCCAACAAGCGGTCAATTAAGTGGTTGTAATAATCAACACCCTTGGAATTGATGGTCTGGTTGGTGCCAGCAGGGAAAATTCTAGACCAGGATACAGAAAACTTGTACAGCTGGGGGTGAACACCCCTAAGCAGGTAAATGTCATAGCTGGTTTTATAATAGCTGTCACATGCCACGTCTGCTGTTTGGTTCATGTGGACGTGGCCCTCATGGCCAAACTGGTCCCAGATGCTCTCTCCTTTCCCATCCTCTGCCC
This sequence comes from Cettia cetti, assembly GCA_013401135.1. NCBI lineage: Eukaryota > Metazoa > Chordata > Aves > Passeriformes > Sylviidae > Cettia > Cettia cetti. The sequence continues at coordinate 26,624 of VZUI01039792.1, forward strand.
AAGCTCCTTCGATGTTAAAGGCACCTGTGGATATGCCCCAGAGGAACCCACTTGGGAAAACATCTTGCAGGAAAGAATCCCTCTCCAATTCAGACTGTTCAGCAAACATTTCCCAGACTGTTTGATAGGAGGACCGAGGGGCAAGAACAGCATCTGAGTTTTCCTGTAGAGTATTTGTTTCACTGGAAATAAAATAAATAGAAGTTAAAATCTCCAAGGTGGATGCCAGTGCCATAAAACTTGCAAACATGGAGTATAAAGGAAGTTTGCTTCCCATTCAGGTCACACAAGCCACATATAATTCCTTTGACATCTGATCAGTCTAACCCTGCTCTCTCCTAGCTGGGACATGAAAGTGGAGGGCAGTGGGTAACTGCAGAACAGCTCTGCATGTAGAGTCTCATAATTCATTTGTTAGGACAGAAGTGCAAACAAAATCCTTGCAGTGAGCAGCAATTCCCCATGCTACAACTGCTTCAAGAGTTTCCTGCTAGTGCAAACCTTAGCATCTCCCTGCACCATGACATCTCCCATGTTTCCATAAGCTCAATTGGCTTCTCCCCCAGGAAAGCCTCTATTGCATTTGTTTATTTATAACCATTTTGCTCTTGAAAAAAGCAGAAGGCTTGAAAAATATACTTGTTACTATTGGCTTGAAGGTGCAATTTAGGTAACCAAGGATGAGAGAGTGGAAGAGGATTACATAATAGGATTACTATCAGGATAGAGGATTGCAAGTAATTGGAAGAGCTTGGGCTCAGCAGAAAAACAGCCCTTCCAGCAACTAACAGCAGACTTTACCACTAAAATGGCTTGTCTCTCTCTGCACATAGGTTTCTAGAGGATGCTGTTTTATTACTGTATCTTATTATAGTATTGTATTCTGTTACAGTATTTTTATAGTACCTTAAAACAGAAGGTAAGTAGTCCAAGAACTCATTAATGTCACACCCAATCATATGTGTTTCTTCTTTATTAACAGCTGAAAACAAGAAAATGGTAAGTGATGGATGCAGACTTAGATGCCATGGACTGCATGACACTGCTTGTAACAAACAATTATATCTTGAAAGAAATTTTTCCTAATATCCAACCTCAACCTCCCCTTCTATAATTTGACATCAATGAAAAGGATGAAAAGATTTCCTGCTTCCCCTCCCTCAACACTCACCATCCATCCCTGACTCTCCAAAAATACTATAAAAAAGTAAAGTTATTTCATCTAATAGCAGCAGCCTAGATTGGATGATTTTGAATTTCCTTTATATGTTATCCTGCAGATCTTAACTAAAAAATTCCTTCTTCAAACATCACTCACCTGTGGCAATGGCAGCTACTGGTATGCAAGGATGCTCTTCCATGGAAGCACAGTCAAGGACTTTTAGACTAAAAATCAAGATGTCTTTGTCCTTCCAGACCCTCTGCAAACCAGATATCAGGGAGCAGTATGAAAAGAAACATCAGCCAGCTAGTAAAACCATGTTCTTGGCATTTTTTGCATTTTACATGGGCAGCTCCTTATCCTGCTACCCAGATGCTGGATGACTCTTTGCTTACGAATTTTAAGAATGCAGTTCACTACCATAGGATTAATATAGGTTATAATGGGTACCAGCCTACAGCATCACTGATGTTGGTGCTGCCAGGAGATCTAATCCTTTAATGAACTCACCCTCAGCAACATTCCTAGCACTGCCTCTGCTGATGAGGAATGTGAAGTTTGGTAGCACTGCTGTAGAGCTCATGCTAGAGTTTAATATCTTTCAGTATTTAGGTATTGGCCTAACAGCTTATCAAACACTTAGCATGTGAAAGAGAAGGATTTTCAGTCCCAAACAAAAGAATTCTGCCATTCCAGTTGTTAATGCATCAATAATAAGCATTCACCAAGATGATCCTTTCCAACATTTTCCAACAACAGTTCTTAAGTCAGAATAACAACAGAGAAATGAGCACTTTGCAGCTGCTTCCTAGTGTAGCTGCTGCCTGAGCTTTCACAGCAAATCAGAACTGTTTAGACATGCATCACAGCACATGAAATTCTGCTCCTATTTATGGTCTGTTGTTTGCTGCTATCATTTTAACCCTGTGCATAATGTTACCTGGAATTCACTCAATTTCTTGTAGAAATCTGTTTCATTTCCATAATGATACTGAAGGTTGAGAGACACAAAGTCTACTGAATCCTGGAAATAAGAAAAGGAAAATAATCATGCTGGAGAAAAATGGGGGTTTTTTTGCACTTTTACATTAAAAAAACCCATAAAACTGTGTGATGTTTGATAAAGACATATTGTTGGATTAAGAAGCCATAGAGCTGCATGGCAGCCCTGGACAATATGGAGAGCACAAACTGTATGGGAAGATGTGTTTTGCACATCTCCTTCTAAACAAAGTACAATTTAAACAACTCAAATTCTATATGAATTTAATATTAATGATTTACAGGCAATTTCTTAATTTCTATTATGATTTATCAGAGAAACCTTTATAACTATGTTGTTCAGGTAGGCTTTATCAATAACCCTTGGCTGAAAGTCCACTTCAGAAATCTTTAATCATTCCATACCACAAATGTTATCCCACTAGAAGTCATCAATCTCAAGGGAAGAGATAGCATTCTCTTGTTAAACCAGCTGATGAAGTTGGAAGAAAACTGATAAGCTTTCAGTTTGTTTTTAGTCCAAGGTTCTCTTCTAGTTTAGTCAGCTCACCTCAACTTCTTTGCTCTCCCTACAGACCACACCTTGCTTAAATCCTTGCAATGTCACACCTGCAACATTGCTTGACCTGGTTTTAAGTTTTGAAGGATTATGAATACATCAGAAAGACCTGCACTGTCATCTGTGCACTACAACCTACATCAGCATCCTCTGGGTGAGGACAGCTAGGAACAGGGAACTGGATCTTTAAGAAAGAAGGTCATTGCCTTTGCAGATATTATGTTGTGTCATTCCTGTGCAACTACACCACTTTTAGCACCACTCAGTCTGGGGTTTAATGTAACCAGCAGATATTTTAAATAGCAGCTAATTAGGATAATGTATCAATATCTTTGGTGGTGTATTAACTGCAGAAAATGGTAACAGGTACACTTTTTGGAGACACCTTATCATTTAGCAAGTATATTGTTAACATTGCCAATTATGAGAGCAAATTTGCCTCCATGTAGCTTCATCAGTGCCTACCAGCCAAGAAAGGACTCTGAAACAATTTTTAAATCAGCAGTTTCACATTATCAGACTAATCAAATAATTAAAGCTTAACAAACTGGTCAACCTGCTAAAATCTTACTTAACTTGCAACAAGTCATTTGATCCCTTACATAAAACCAAAGCTAAATCCAGGCAAATTTATATAATTTTGGAAATTATTTCCTTAAGATGTTACCTGAAGAGAAACTGAAAGCAGTTCTGATGAAGCACTGTCCAAGACATGATCCATTTCCAAAGCAATGGACAGCTTTCCACCTTGAGAAAGAAAGAGGCAGTCTGTTAGCAACCTATTAAAAAAATTGCAGTGACTTTAAAACCAGTTGAAGCTGTGGAACTCCAGATAATGCTCCAGGCAACTGATTTCAGAATACCCTCTGTGATTTCAATGGAGAACTGAAGGTAGAAATTCAAAGGCACCATTCAAGAAGCCTTTGTCAATATAATGCCCTTCCACTCCCTACATAATTATAAGTAATGTCTTTATTAATTTTCATGCCTTTTTTATGGTTCTACAATTTTATTTTTTTTTAATCCATTCAATGCTGAATGTTTTTGAGATGTTGGAGTGGCAGGAACTTGGAGGGACAGGAGATACAGGAAGGAATCTGGGCAACTTCTAAAGGCTATCACCACATAGTTTAAACTGTACAACAAAGTGTTTCTGACAAATGGAAGAATTAAAAATTAATTAACTAATTAAAAATTGGGGAAAAGAAATAGTGACTCAGCCAGCTCTAGTGGTTGTCTGTCTGGGACAGAAAAATTCCAAGGCCAAAGAAGGCAGACCCAAAGTGATATCTGCTTGGAAAATCCCAGGAACACATCATGGAAGAGGTGAAATTCTGTTGCTCTGTGTAACACAGGTAGATTTGGGATATAATTCCTGTAAACCCCAGTGTCTGCAATGAGGAAAGTCAAACAAAGGACATTGCAGACTTCCTCAGTTATTACTGCATAGGAGACCTCTTGTGCCTTGTTTTTTCACGGTTTCAGATACATTTCAGAAAGGTTTCAGCCCTTCCCCTGTGGGTCAGGAAGAAGCACACAAAAATATCTACGTAGAGATTGCACGTAGCAGTCATTGCCATTTAATCCTATCACAAATATTTGTGAGTCATAGTGAGAAACCCCGTTCTCCTTTACCTGCTGGTGAGATTTTCTCCCGGAGCGTGGTGTAAAACCCCTCATGAGCAGCGGCCACAGCCTGGACCCGTTCCTGGGGCTCGGCGTAGGGCAGGCTTTGAAGGAGCTCCGGCAGGTCGCTGAAGGAGAGCCACACGTCCACCAGGTCCCCAAAGGCACGGAAGCTGAACTCCGCGTACTCCACAAAAAGCTCGGAGAAAGCCGCGGCTCTCCTCCCGCGGGCCTGCGCGGCCACGGCGCCGGGGACGCGGCCGCGGTGCAGGAGCAGCAGGGCTCGGAGGTCTGCGGCCGCCAGGGCCTCCAGCAGCCGCCGGTAGCAGCGCACCTGGGCTCCGTCCGCCCGGGCCGCGCTCCCCGCGGGGAGCAGGCGCGCCCACGGCAGCGAGAGCCTGTAGTGTGTCACCCCCAGCTCCCGGAGCCGCCACAAGTACGGGGACAGCTCGGAAGCCACGAGGTCCGGCCGGCACGGGGAGCCCTGCTGCTCCTCGGGCAGGACCTGGTCCTGCAGGCCCAATCTCTCTGCCAGCTCGCTGGGTAGGGGCCCGGCAATGGTGATAAAATTCTGAGCAAATCCCCCATCTATCCCGAGGCTGAGAGAAACCGACAGAAAGAAGATGACTGTCTTACAAATTAGGTCCATTTCTGAACCTTGCTTCAGAAACAATTATTCTGCACTACTTATACACCAGTAGAAGTAATATTTAACTTAAATTATCTGTTCAATAGATAAATGTTCTCTGAACTAGCTGACATTGGAATAACAGAGCAGGACTTTCACTCAGTAATCAGACAGATGAACACTTTCAAGCAGTTTAAGAAAGGTCATGTGAAAACATTTTCTGAGATGCTCATGTTTCCTTTAAGTTTAAATATCAGTTGACAGTTGCTAATATTGCCTCTCATTTAGAGGGAGATGAAATAAGTAGATAAACCTTCCCTCTTTTTTTCAGCTGTTTTCAGCTTTAGAAGAATCCCAGCACAGCTCTGGATGCAAAACCCAACAAAAGCAGTGTTATCTGCCTGGCTGGGGCTGGGTCCACCATGGCTCGGGGCGTGCAGGGCAGCAGGAGGCATGTTTGTGCTCCAATCCTGGGTGGATAAAGGAAATCTGAGATGTGGCACCTCACCCAGCTGGAAAAGTGACTCTGATGTGAGTTCAGGCAGCAGCAACAGTGTGCTGCCTCCTTCCCAGTAACATCCAGGAATTTGAGTCTCTTTGCTTTCCAAAGCACTCCCTCCTTCTGAAGACACTGCTCTCCCAGCAGGGTGGGCACATGCGGGTCACCCCCCTGAACTGCTGCAGGGCAGAGCTAACTCAGCTCATCTGCGTTCCAATACAGCAAAACTGAAGAGATGAGAACTTTGAAACCAACTAAACACAAAATTCTATATACCTATGAAATGCTTGGTCTGTCTCAGAGTTCATTTCCTTTAATAACCAGAATTTTGTCTAAAGCATACCTGCAATCATCTGGGCAAGTTACTGCTGTCAAGCAATACTATCTTTAATTTACAGCAGAAGACATCCCTCAACATTTGCTGTTACTCAAACCTTATACAGGGATTGTAATTTGTGTACTCTGACCCTATTTGACTCCCAGATATTTATTTTTTTTCAGGAAGCCCTAAAGAGCTTGCTGTAACATTGTGCTGAGTGTTCTGAACAAATTCCCTCCACTCTCATGCCTGAAAAGCAAGTTTGAACATTAACTTTACAGCACCACCTGGTGCTTGCTTTTCAGTAGAGCTGCATTAACTCAAAGAAAATCCTGCAGAACTGGGGAAAGAAGCAGAAAAAAATACTTTCTCCTACATGAAGAGTATTTATTTTCAAAGATTGAGAGGAGGGAGAAACACATAATGAAGGCCAAACATCTTCCTATCGTTATTTTGAAAGTACAGGAACAATATAGAATAACATCAAAGTGTTGTTGCAGGTGGGTGGCTGTTTTTAATGAAATGTAGAATTTGCCAAAATGTGGTTTATGAAAGAAATGAGTGGAGAAGTTACTGCAGTTGGAGTTAGTGCCCAGTGATGGGGTAGTGTTGATGACAAATATTTATGATTTCCTCCACTCCTTAAATAGAACTGTTATTTTTAATGATATGCTTAGTTAGACCAAGGTGTAACTCTGCAAAGCTGGGAGAGACTAACAGGAAAAGAATACTGTCTTACAAACCAGCTCCACTTCTGAGCTTCCTTCAGAAATAGTTACTTCACACCATTTCTAAATAAAATATGTAACTTTGATATCTTTCATGCATTACAAATGCTTTTTAGGTGATGGTATCTAGTCAACAAGACAAATATTCAGTTATTTGTAATTCTTAATAGATTATTTAATAATCCCATAGTTTACAGTAAAAATTGAGAACAGAAATTCAGGCAAAGTTTTCTTATAGAAAGATCTACAAACAGGTTTACAAATATAGTCTTAAAAATCCCTCACAAATGGTGGCAGTTTTCAATTCACTTACAAGTCAAGACATTCATCAAGGCTGGGGTTTCTGCCCTGCTGACTTAAAGCCTTGCTTTGGGCTTGGCTATTTGCAGTTTTCTACTTTACATATGCAACAGGAGCCTGCACATCTTTAGTTCATCTAAAAAGAAAGAGAAGCAATCAGTTTCTCATTGTCTATTACAGGAAGTTAAAAAAACTTCTTCAAAAAGAGCATCTGTCATCCAGGAAATTTGGTCTTCCTTAAGACTTTAAACATTTAGATCACTATTTTTTTCAGCCTCAAATTACAGGCATAAAAACCAGCAATCTCAAATGTGAGTAACAACAAACCCATGTCCAAACATTTAATGAGCTTTTACTTACATTAGTAAGAAAAACAGTAAAAATCTACAGCATAAAATGTCTAATAAGAAGAAAAATGTAAAATTAATCTTATTTAAAACAGAAACATCTATATAGTTTGATGATGAAAGAAGCTGTTGGGTGATTCTCCTCTGCATCCAGATGATGGCACTGAAATTCAGAGCTAAGAGTAGAACTAATATATGTGTGTCATGTCTTTAAAAGCTTTGCAGGCATGCTCAGTGTAAATGAGAAATCACATATTACTGACCACACTCTGGCACAGTCAGGAATTTAAGGAATTAGGCATACAGCAACCCCTGCAAGAAAAGAATGCATTTTCCAACTTGTAACCAGTCAGCTCTACAATGCCACTCTCAGCCCTCAGTCCTCCAGCAGGTAGTTGGGGTTGACAACCAGGTAAGGATCATCATCAAAAGCCTCCTCTTCTCTGGATCCTTTCAGTCCTGACTGGGACAGTTCGATCAGAATGTGGTCCTGCAACAAAGGTCTGTGTTAAAACAAGGGCAGAGAGGTTTGTTTAACCCTTTAAAAAGCATTTTTATATTGGTAGGACTCCTTATTAATTACTTAACCCTTTTAATTGTGAACTGCCTCTAGCTGATTCTTAACATTAAGTGGAAATCAATTCTATGTTGCATCCTTTCTGGATCTTTCCAGTCTAATGCTCTCCAATCCAATGGTTTTGCATCTTTAAAAGTGAAAAGTAGTTTATTTTGTCATACTTTTTCCTCCAAAACGCCCTTGTACTCCTCTGACTTAAGGCTATCCATTGAATACAAGTATTAATTGTATTTTTGTATCCTAATGTATAACTAATACTACAGAAATACAGAAAAATATCACTTCTATAGTGACATAGTATAGCACTCTGAACTTACACACATCTCTAATTTATTTCAGTGGGTTTTTTTCTGTAATTACTGTAACAGGTGTTAAACAAAGAAGGCATTTATACTGCATCAGTCAATATAATGGAAGAACAAAACAGATTTCTCCAAACAGGAATGTATTCTCTTAAAAATGAAACAATTTTAATATATAAATTACAACCCTATACAAGTTAAAACCCTTTTTCACTGTTCACATATCTCTATACATACATAATGTGTAAGTCGGTGAATGACCCTCTCTATGATCTTCTTTTTATTTATTAGTTCTTCTTCAGATTCGATTTCAGATTCGATTTCCTTTAGATACCAATTAATAAGTTCACTTCTTTTTAGTGCTGCATCGTCCTCCTCTGCAGAGAAAATAATTTGCATCAACACAGCAGCAGAAAACTACCACTCAAACCACAGAAGAAAAGGATTTATTACACATTAACATTCAGGATGGTGAAGAGAGAAACATGCTTTATAAGATGTTTAGGAAATGTCAGATTTAAGGATTTTTTTCTTAAAGCACCCTATTTTGCACAGGTGGGTGTTGTGTCATGGTTTAATTGGAGATAATTAGATTGAGAATGGAAGATTTCAGTTCTATGCTTTCAAGTGGCTTCCAAATCCCACTAGCCTTCAGCTTCAAGAAAAAACAGTCACAAGGACTCACAGACCTTTCCTCTAAGTAAAGGCTAAAGAAAAACCACTGTCACACAAAGCCAGAGGAGTCATCCTTCTACCTGTACTCAGCATTTGAACTCTGTCATCTCCACACCCTTCCAAAAGCTTTGTAGCTTTGGTATCTGCTACGAGACAACTGCTGCATTTCACTGCAGGAGTAGCCTCATTGCAATTGAAATGTTGTAGCTTCTGAAGAACTAATCCAGCCATTTGCTAAAGACAGGCTGTGGTTGCTGGCATGCATTAAAACTGCTCCAGTTTAGTTTTCACTGCTGCAGACTCTCTAGCTTGGTTGAGGTCACAAGAAAGATGCAGACACCACAGCGGAGTCAGAGCGGGAAAAGAGGAAGTTTAATTTTCCTTTCATTTTATAAAGATTCCCAGAAATGAGACCACATTGGAAGACTGAGGTTCAACCTCTTCAGTTCTACTGGTCTGAGAAAATGTCCATCAATTGTCCCTCCTACCAGGAGGAAATGTCAACAATAGAGTTAGTTAGATAAACAGTATGGACTGGTTCATAGTAAGTGTGTGAGAATCTGACTCTAAATATGTAAACTCTCAGAAGGCTTAGAAAGAATACCAAAAGAACAGGACGACATCTGGTTCCACCATTGTGTGCTACAAATCCCCTTCTGGCTCTGCTATGCTCACATGCTCCTCAGCTTAATGGGTTTTGATAAATGACTAAGGTAACAGAGCTGTAAACTCCAAGAAGTTCCATTTGCATTACCAGATGTAGTATTGTCATACAAGCACAGGTCTACACCTGACTTGACAAGTTTGTTGTCTCAAAGGAGTGAAAGTCCCACGTACAACAGCAAGAGATGCAGTAACCATTGTTTCCTGAACTCAGGGTCTGCCTCCTTTGCAGTAAAGAAATTCTTACCTTCCTCTGCCTTCCTGAGGTGCAGCACCAGCAGGTTAGAAATCCTTCGGTACTCAGAGAAGCCCAGCCTGAGAGAAGCTTTGGGTGCAGCATCCCTGCTCACATCCTCAGAATGGCCGTTGATCCCATTCACAAGACCATTGACCCCAGCTGGGGCTTCTGCCTCACCTGTTTGGACACACACCCACGTTTAAAGCTCAACATCTTTCAGCTATTTAATACTCTGAGCCACTGTGAAAAGCCTTGCATTGACCAACCAGGTGAGTTGCTGAAGGAGGCTGAAGCAGTAAGAGAGTTAAGAACAGGAGTCCAGATTTCTAGAGCCCATTAGATGAGAAACAGGTGAGAAACTGAAGAGAAGCACATGTTCAATCAAGGTAAGCTGTAAAGACTGGATGGAGTTTCCCCTTTGAAAAATTTCTAAGTAATTTACCATTGACTCCATCTTGGTCCTCTTGATCCTCCATTTGCTGTTCATCATCTTGGTCTAAATTGACGTCAGGAGTCTCAACTCTGATGATGGACTTATTTAAAAGCCTGAAGGCTTCCTTCACATGTTTTGGGTGAACCTGAGGAAGATTTAAAAAATCATATTTAATAGGCACAGGGGCTCTTGTAGTTTTCCAACAGCTCCAGAAACTCATCTCTGACTCTGACAAAGGGATTTTCTACACATCTCACCTGATTAATCCTAAACAGTAAAGACTCTGCAAGTTGAATTATATCCCATCACAAGTACTCCAAGGTCAAGCAAGGTTATGGAGGAAAAAGCAGCCTGATTAATCTTTCAGGCTTTAGCAATCATGTGGAGTCAATAAAATTTTCACTAAACCAAGAACATTTGGGAGAAAGATCAGTGGAGCAAGAAACATTAAAGAAACAGGTCTGAACAGAGACAATATGAAAGAAAGAGAAACGTAATTAATGATACTCTCCTCTAGAACTGAAAAGCCAAAACTGGAAAAATCATCTGTAGCTGAGCCATAAGCTAAAGGCTGTTTCTTTATAAGCTGAATTTAATTTAAAAGAAGCAAAGGGTGTCCTTACACAATCAGTGAGCAAGGTTCCATCCCTGCATGTGTCACATAGCCTCTAATCAACATTTCAAAAGGCCTGCTGGGTTTGAAAGCAGGGACTAGAGGGGCAGTAATCACACTACAGTTAACAGCCAGAACACAATATGCTTTTCAGCAGTGGTTGGTGCAAGCAGGAGCTCAGATCACACATACAGGTGCTCTTGGGGAGGTCCAGATACTTCCAGGAACTTTGGCCTTTTAGATTGCAAATGGAAGAGAGCCAAGAGATTACAAACTATGAAAGATCAGGAAAGAAACTGCTAACAGCCTTGGCTGACAGGAGTAGGCAACTGTCATGATTTGACAGGTAGGAGGCTGAGAGTGCTGACATAGCTATGATACAAAATCATGCAAGTTCTCAGTGTAGACCAGGTGGATGCCATTTTTACAAGTCATCCCTTCAAAACAGTGTTTCTGGCATACAGACTCAGACTGTGTATGACCACGACCCCAGGCTCTCCTCCTCGCCCGCAGGACCACCTCCAGTATCAGTCAAACAGCAAACACAGAGCTGCCACACGTTTCCATGAACATCTGCCAGACTTGCAGCATGCCCCTGATACCTCATCACAGCAGTGCATGCGGGCCATGGCCTCAGAGAGGCGGATCATGCTCTCCAGCTGCCTCACTGTGATCCTCCACGATGACTTGGTCACTCCGGAGCCATCGCGCTGCCGCAGCCGCTTGTACTGCTCCACGATGAAGTCCTCAGACTCCTTGGATATCTGTGTGGATCAAACAGAGGGACAGCAGTTCAGTGGTCAGACTGTTAAAGCTTTTTCTTGCATTAGATTGGCAGCTCCCAGCCTTTGATGTACTGGCTACTGCTTTTATCTGAAATATTCTTTGCTATACACATACTCTATGGAAGTATAATGGCAATCACATTACGATGAAGTTATGTTGTAATAATGATTACACTTATCAATGATAATGAAATTACAGTAAGTAAATAGTGCCATTAATTATTTTATAGCAGATTTTTTAATAATTTCTATTATTCTGTTCCACTGACTTGTTTCCAGGCATAATTCATGTCTGTCCCTACTGGATTGTTCTCTTTATAGACTTATGAAAAATCCAACACACAGCCCATCCAAGATGCTACTTTGATAGACTCCAAAACAATCTGTAGTTAGGCCAGTTTCTCATGTTCTGTATTTTACCAAAAAGCAAAGAAATAAAGGAGCAATACCCTTTATAAATTAAGACGCACAAACTGATTAAGTAGTAAGTCAATAAAATACAAAAAAACCTCTGCAGCAGCCATGTTGAATAACCCATGCCTGTGAGGTATGAGAAGGCCATGAACTGACCCCTCAATTGTTCTAGACAAAGGTTAGGAACTGCCAAGGGCTATAACAATCTCAGCTGGGCTGGGTGTGTTTCTGGGTTCCACAATATGCTCTGATTCTGGGTAATAGCCTGATTTTATGGTTCTTTCCCTGAGAGAACACTACCCCAAGTGTCTTGGTGTTTGCTGGAGAAAAGCCTACTGCAGAGTGACTGTTCCTTTGGGCCTCCTCAGACAGAACAACTGCTCCACAGTTTATTTAAAAGGTAAAATTACCTTTGGTTTAAACTGCCTTGCAAACAGCAGATACCTTCGGATATCATCCAAGGAATAGACACGGTCCACAGACTCCTCCACTCTGGAATGCAGATCCACGATGCGCCGGGCAATGGCGTAATCCACCACCTGCGGCATTGGGGCTCCGTCAGGATCCCTCGCACAGCCAAAGAGCAAAACAACACTCCTATTCTTCCTTCCCATCCCTCCTGCTTACTTGTAATCCTCATGGCAGAGCCAGCCTCTCCAGTAGCCAAAATGCTGGACAGAAACTGGACTCTCTGCCAGGAGGTCCAGCAGAATTCCCTGGGTGTTTTCAATACAGCAGAGGAGGTATAAAAGGCAGTTTTAGGATTTATAACCTCTTGGAACTCTCCTGGGTTACAAGTTAGCCAGAGAACAGGCAGAAAATAGCACTTTCCAGCCTGGGAACTTTCTTCCTTTTTCAGCCTGCTCTCTCTCTCTCACCAGTCCCTTCTCAATTAGATAATCACTGAGCAGAACAGTGGCTGAACCAACATTAATCTCTGGTTCTCATGCGTTCCCAAGGCAAATGGCACAGACAGGTGGCAGCAGTCTCAGCCTTAGTGACCAGCCATTTGTAAAAATGACTAACGGTGTTAAGTTTGCAGGTCAAACCACTACAGGATGAAAAGGCAGTGTCCTTGTATTCAGCAGAGCATGCTCAAATTTGTACTGCCAGCTTTTAGTTGCACAGACAGAGCAGAAAAGCAGAAGCAAGACACTCTCATGAGATTGGCTTCACTCAAAATTGCAGAGGACCACCAAGAAGGTCAGAGGGCAAGAGAACATGATGTATGAGAGGCCAGAAGAGCCAGGTCTGTTCAGCTTGAAAGGAAAGCAACTGCTTCACTGGCCAGCATAGATGAGATGAAGCCAAATAGCTCTTGGATAAGAGGCAACCCACATGAACTCAACCATGAGAAATTCTGATTAGATACAAAACTTATTATTTTCTGAACACATGAAAGTTGTCACACATTGCAGGGGCCTGGAGAGACTGCAGAATCTCCATGGAGATTCATGAGTATCCTTGGAGATACTCAAAGCTCACTAGGTCAAGTCTTGGCAAACTGTTCTTAATGATCTATCTGAGTGCAAGGTTAGATTAGAAACTTCCAGGGAGCTTTTCTGACACAAACTATTCTATAATTCCTTAAAATTACCTCATTGCATTCATCCACAAGGATGAAGAAGAGATCAAAGCGGGACATGATGGGAGCTGACAGGTTGATATTTTGTTTCAGTGACTTGGATCTGTCATAGCGGCCACCAACTGGGTTTGCTGCAGCCAAAATGGAGGTCCTGGCATTCAGAGTAGCCTGACAGTGGGAAAAAATAAATAAATAACAAAACTGTATCTGTGACCACTTCCTAAACCAACACATTGCAACCCAAATGGGTCAGCATAACACATTTTAGATGGAGTTCAATACAGGTATTACAACAATCACCCCTCAAATGCACCCATACTCCACCAAGAAGCCCTTTCCAACCAGGTCTCCACCCCGAGACAGAGTTTGACAATCAATTGTGAAACTCTGCCACACTCTTGCCAACAACACTGAAACAAGCCCTTAAAACTACTTTTCACAAGATCCTGTTTTTCTACAAACACACACCATTCAGTAACCTCTTCTGGGGTTACATCAAGGTTAGGCATTTCCCATCTTTGGTTTCCTGTCCACTACTATCTCTTTTTACCTTTCAGTAACATTTCTGACCTTCTTTGGCTATGTGCCACAAGAACTTTACAACAAGTGGTCTCTGTCCTGCCACAGTGAGGCAGCTGCAGAGGTGAAGATCCGGCAGGTGAAGCCACATCAGTACACGTAACAAACAGGTGATGCTACAGACTACACAGAGTAGGGCAAGCTACCTTCACTCCAGCTTTAGTAATGGATATTGTCTGCTGTTCCATTGCCTCATGAATGGCCACTTGATCCCGCACGTCCATCTTGTCAAATTCATCAATGCAACAAACCCCCTGCAGCAGAAGAATGAAAATAAGTGACCCAGATTCAATCAGTTTTGGAACAAAAAAGCATCACTAAGACAATTTAGGGCTCTCTGTCGTTAATCAAACCCATTCTAGGGATGCAGGAACCTCTCCCCTTCCCAGGCTCACGTTATCTGCCAGCATCAGTGCTCCAGCCTCAATGACAAATTCGTGGGACTCCTCATCTTTCACCACGGCTGCCGTCAGCCCCGCGGCGCTGGAGGCTTTGCCACTGGTGTACACAGCACGGGGACTGAACTCATCCACGTGCCTGTGGAAAAGAGTAAAAAAAACCTCCAGTGTTTTATCTAGCTCTGATATTTTTAAATGTGCAATTAATTTGTATTTTTAATACTCAACGGCCTTTGAAAATATTTGGAAATTCGTACATTGAGTTTGCTTTAGCCCTGTTCGAATACTTCAACCACCATCCACACAATCTCTGGGAAATATTCTCAAACATTTTACTTCCCTTTCCTATGTTTAACACAGAAAAAGGCACAGTACACATTTATAGCTCTAGTTACACTGGAAAATATTTAAATATTGGGTCTTAATCTTACTTTAGAAACTGACTCTTGGCTGTGCTTGGATCACCAACAATACAAACGTTGATGTCCCCACGCAATGAAGTGCCTTCTGAAGTGGTCTTGGGAACTCCTCCAAAGAGCATCAGCAGGACCCCACGTTTCACTTCATCATTACCTGCACCAGAAAAGACATCAAACTAAAGATCCAAAGAAAACATCACAATTTTCCTATTTAAAAAAACTTAATCCCACTAGAATTTTAGAGCATTTGGGCACATCTGCTCAGAATTCATCTATTTGCTAAACACCCACTAAAACCTGTAGGGTTCAGCATCAGAATACCTGACATCAAACCCAACCCTTTAGACTGGCCTTGCAGGCCTTAATGATTAAACACCACAAATACTCATAAAATAGATTTTCCTCTTCTAGCACAACCAGTGCTGAGGGGGAGGGTTTGTGGTAGCTGGCACAGGGCTTTCAACTTTTCTCCAAAACTACAGAGACAGCAGAAGGAATTAATATTTACACAAGTGAAATCTTCCTTCTCTGAAGCCACAAACGGATTCTTACCATGGATAGTGGGGAAGAGGCTGGTGCACAGATTATGGTAAAGGTTCTTATCTTGGCTCATTTCAAAAACCTTTTCCCACTCTTTCACAGACATTTGGTTTTTAATGCTTTCTGCAGTCTGTTCTTCATCTCGTAGCTCTTTTCCACCGAACTAAACCAGGGAAATAAAACAGCAATAAAAATAACAACAGATTCACTAATGAATGTGAGCACTGCAGACAGGTCACAAAAACTTGCTCTGAAGTCTAGATGGGAGGAACACATTCTGAAAAGCTGCCTTAGGCTAAGTAACCTCATCACCTTATACCTTTAAAAACCAATAGCTAATTTCCTAGCAGGCAAAATCAATGGTGTAGCTTCAGTTAGTGAGAAAATCCCAAGTGAGTTGCTTGTACAGAGATTAAAAAAAGAGTAAAACCAATACGACTTCTTTTGACTAAAACTGTCTTTGTAAGCATTCTTGCATTAAATGGAACTTCCAAGGTCTTTTGCTACTCTGAAATGGGGGCCAGAAACTTCTACTCCCAGAACACACCAGATAGTCTTATAATCCTATATGATGGTGATGCTGTTAGCAAAATGATAGATTACAGTACCACACCATGCCAAAACCCAGGTGTAGTCAGTATCACTCGTGTTGCAGTAACCCCCCAATATGTCACTTGATAAACCAGAGGGAACAAAAAGGATCCCTGTTTTTCCTGTGACAAACTGCAGCAACAGGATTTCCTGGAAAAAAAAGGAAATGCTGCAGAAATGGATGAAAGTTGAATGTGCTAGTTAGCTGTTTAGAACAAAGTGTAACATTGGCAAATAATCACATCTGTGAAAAATGCTATGAGGAACAAAGACAAGAAAAGAACCTTGCTATGTAAATTCAATGAGAATATAAAGACAGTCAAACCAACACAGAAAGGTGGCACACACGCACACTTCAAGCTTTATCCGTTCCTGCTCCCTAATCTGAGGAAAAACCATACAGAACAGAAATCACCAACACCTTTAAATCCCTTTCTCTGCAGACTCACCCGTGGATTTGTCGGTGCAACATAACAAGCCAGAAAGACGAGCTTATAGGAGAGCTCCCGGACGCCGAGGGCGCGCAGTCCCCGGATGCCCTCGCTCTCGTAGCCCTCCGTCCCCGTCACCCGCGAGCCGGTCTCTGCGCGTAACCCTGCCAGGGAGACGGGACTCAGGGCAGCAGCTCCCAGCACGGCGCCAAGGACGCCTCACGGAGCTCAGAGCTGGCAACAAACCTGGCGTGGAGAGCTGGGACACGTCAGGCACGACGATCAGCGAGCCGGTGAAGTCACATTTGTCACCTGCCTGGGCAGACTCCACGGCCTCTGCGCGCAGGATCACCTCCACGCTGCGCGGGATGCTGCCGCGCGGCAGCTCGCCCTGCGTCTCCTGGATGCGCACCTGCGGCGAGAGCAGCTTCAACGCTGAGCACCTCACCAGATCTGAAACTGCTGCAAAAGCCACACTGCTAACAGGTGTGTCAAACAGCATCTGACTGCTGCCATCCACGTCAATCCCTCTTTACAATACGACAAACAACCCAAAATCCCTTCGCTAATCAGCATCCTAGGAGTTTTGGAGCAGCTTAGAGGAAGTACAAGGCCCACAGTGACAATACTGAGAAGTAACCTGGAAATTTCAGTTAATGTGGCTGACATAAAATACAATTGTGGGACAGGAAGTGCTGAGGATTTGGGAGAGTAAATCAACCTGGAAGAGCAAGACACTGCAGATACCAATAAAGACCTCTTTCCATACTTGCCTAAAGCAGCTACACGTGATATACTGGCAACATGAGACTAACTCTGCTTGAATATGTGGGGCTTCAGTGGCTTACTTGGACAATAAATGTCACACAGCAAAACCAGTGATTTCCCTTTCTTAAACAAAAGTCTTCCAGAGACAGGAAGCAACCTTTTGCAGAAATTGCAGCGCCTTTTCTTGAGGTTTACAGAACAAAAATTAACCATCTTCAATGTGCAGAAGTAGAAACAACACCTTTCAACTACCACAGGAACATTATTGGTTGTCATCACTCCCAACATCACCCCTGTACCTTTTGGAAATCAACAAATCTTGATTTGTTTGTGTCCAGCAGGAATCTCCTCCTGTTGGCACAGACTGGGTTTCTGCAGATGTTTGGCAGGGTGTATTTGAATTGCTGCTCCACATCTTTGATCACTGTCTGGCAGTCGAGGCACAGGAAGGTCCCACTGACCAGCTCTGGATGCACAGGGTGGGTACGAACCACCTGCCCGCTGATGCGCAGCAGGGAGCCAATTTTTGCTGAAGTCAGTTCTCGAATTCTGTTTAAAACAGAAATTCACAAGGATTAAATTATTGAGTTGACAGCTTTAGGCCCAGGGTACTAGGACACAATATAGCGTCACTCAGACTAAAAAACTGTAACAAACAACAGAAACAAACTGTGTCAAAAATCTTCTACACAAGGTCAGGAAACTTTGTCACAACTGTACTGGCCAACTGCACATTTCACATTACATAACCAAAACATTTTCAGCATGCTTTGACAGGTTTTTCCCAGGTAGTAAAACAGCACAAGTTTCTGGAATTAATAATCATCCTACTTGTGTCTGGTAGGCAGGTCCTGGAATGCAACATAAAAGTCCTTGTTTGCAGGAACATTTCCGTGGTCTCTGGCAAAAGTCTTTGTTGCTCGACACAGGTATGGATAAACCCTGAAACACGGGAAAAAAAGTTCCAATTTTAGAGAAGCTATCAAAATGCCTTCTCTGCTTTAGATTACATCAAAGGCTTGTATCAGATTTCCAGGTTATGGCTTTTAATGCTATGTTGTATAACCCAAAAAAGACACTCTAAATATGCTAAATGTGAGATCATTGTGTAATAATGTTATTTGCATTATTTTTTGATAATAGACTTTTTCAAGTCTCATTTTATGACACTACTATCTTTATAAAGGGACCAACTCAATAAAATATTGTCAGAGCATGAAATTTTAGAGTTTCTTCTGTATTCTCATACTGACCACCTAATTCTTTACTGTAATAAATGCAATTAGCTGGCTAACTCATGGTTTCCAAAAAGGAATCCACTCAGAAATGTTTTTAGCCAGTAAAAAAATAAAATCTTAAATATAAGTGTTTTCAGGATGTAGAAAGTAGATAAGCTTCTTATTTTTTTACATAAAAGCAAAACATGATGGGCCTGAGACTCCAGTAGATCTCAGCTTTACCTGAAAAAAATCCACCCTACATTTTACCTGTAAAATTCCTCCTGAATAGTGGTAGAGAGCTGCTGATTGAACTGCTCCAAGTCTGCAAAGCTGACGATCAACGTGTTCCGCTCAGGCCGGATCAGTTCCTCAGCATCCCGCAAGTACTTCACCTCCCCATCGCTGTTCTGGAACCTGGGATGATTCAGGAGAACATTTCACAGTCACACACCAGGCAGCAACTGAACACTTCCAAATTCAGGAGAAAAGACAGAGAAAAGGATCACTCACATTCAGGCATCCCACAGTCCCTTTTCCAACAATATTTCTTCTTCCCCTCCCTTGCTACACCTGTTCTATCCACACCCTAGCACAGACACACCGGGTTTCCTTTTCATACAGCAGAAGAGTTGTCCCAGTGCCAGACAAAATTTTATTTAAGGTTTAACAATGGCTCTGCAAGCAAGGTTTTGTTTCCTCTGGGTGATGTTAATGGTTTCCTTATTTGATGCGGATGGGCCCCTCAGGAGGCAAAACGCAGGGAGCCAGATGTATTAATGTGTAACACCCAGGCCGTGGAAAGGGTTTTTAACACAGCTGTGACAAAACTTTGTTAGAAGGGACCAAATGCACCTAAAAATCATATAATCGTAGAATGGTTTGGTTTAGAAAGGATTTTAAGATTATCTCGTTTCAACCCCCTGCCATGGGCAGGGACACCTTCCACTGGACAAGGCTGCCCAAAGCCACGTCCAACCTGGCCTTGGACACTTCCAGGACATCCCAACTTCTCTGGGCAACATTTCCGCGGAAACTCAGAGAAGGGTTTTGCCTACCGAGACCGTGATGCCTTCCTACAGCTTCCTCCCGGCCGAGCCGGAGACCACAGAAAAGCTTTTCCAGCTGAACACCAAGGGGAGGGGGCACCAGGCCCCGACAGGATCTCGCCAAATGGCGGCCCCTCCGTGAGGCGCTGCCGGCCCGCCACCCGCTGCCGGCCCTGCCCTCCCGCCGCCAGGCCCGGCCCCCGGCACTCACTCCTCTAGGAAGTCTAAGAACAACTTCTGGCACTTCTCGGCAACTTCATCGCGGATCTGCTGATGCTGCGGCGCCGCGCCCGCGCCCCCCACCGCCGCTACTGCCAGATCCATCCCGATCGCCGCCGCTAGCCCGGCCCGGCCCCACAGCGGTTCGCGCCACGCCGCGCACCACGTGAGCCCCGCGCCCGGCGCGCCGGCCAATCGGCGGCCGCTGTGCCGCAGAGCCCCGCCCCCCGTGGCAGTTTTCGCGCCAAACGAGAAGGGCGGCCGGGGCTGAGGGCGGGCTGTGAGGGGCGGCCGGGGCTGAGGGCGGGCTGTGAGGGGCGGCCGGGGCTGAGGGCGGGCTGTGAGGCGGCGGCAGGAGCAGCGCCGGGCCCCAGCGCCCCGCCCCGAGCTGCGCTGTCAGGGACAGCGAATGGGGCCGGCTGCGGGTTCCTCTGCGAGCTGCTCAGTGCTGCGGATGGCTTAGAGCTGTGCCAGAGCAGCAGTGTTTCCTATTGAGAACAGAGGCATAGAATGCTAAGGGGTTGTAAGGGACCTTAAAGATTATCTAGCCCCAACTCACCTGCCACGTGAGGGACACCTTCCACTCGACCATGCTCAGGACCTTATGTCCAACCTCGTCTTGAACCCTGTCAGGGATGGGGAATCCACAACCTCCCTGAGCAACCCCTTCCACTGGTCTCATCATGCTCACAGTGAAGAATTTCTTCCTAATAACTCATTTAAACTCCCCTTTTTCAATTTGTCTCCATTCCCCTTCTCCTGTCACTACAGTTCTGGACAAAGTCTTCCCTGTAGCCTCTCCAGATACTGAAAGATTGCTATGTCTCCACACAATCTTCCCTTCTCCAGGCTCAACATCCCTAACTTTCTCAGCCTGTCTTTGCAGGTGAGATGCTCCACTCCTTTTATCAACTTTGTGGCCCTCCTGGAGACTTGCTCCAACAGCTTCATGTCCTTCTTATGCTAGGGATGCCAGAACAATAGGCATGGAGGCATCAGCTGTGGGCAGCTCCAGCACAGCAGCTGCAGTGAAGCTTCCACACAGCCCTGCTTTCCCCAGGAAGAAACCAGCTGTGGTAGCTGGAGTTAAAATGACTGTGGTGTGGCCGGGGCAGTGCTGAGGAACCCCCGCGGCAGGGAATCCCCACAGTGTCTGCAGGAGGCACTTGGGCAGCTGCTCGCTGAGGAGACCCACGCCATGGAGCATGTCCAACTTCTGAAGAAGTGGCCCAGGTGGGAAGGGTGTAAACTATGCCAGGTGAGGGTGAGGGCACAGTCTGGACACTTGGCTCCTCACTGGCACCATTCTAGGATGGTTGAAGGCAACATTTGCCAAGCGGTGCCATGGCTGACAGCCATTCCCGGATGGCAGCTGCTGGCACACGGCGCCTGCCAGCAGGAACCGCTTCAACATCTATAAAAAATTGCTTAGAATTGCTCTGCCACCTGCAAAGTCATTAATCTCTGCCTAAACTGGGAATTTTGCTGTAATTAAAGCAGCCAAGGGTCTTTTTCAGTTTTGAATCCCTTTCAGCCTCCTGCAGCAGTGTTTGTTCATGTTTTGGTGCACTCACCATATAGCGAACAGAGACTTAACTGCAAAATGGTAAAGAAAGTAAGAGACTTGTGGAACTTACTTGGTAATTTTTAAAACACTTGTGGTAAATTCCATTTTTTTGTGAGATCATACTAGGAAAAATGTGCACAAGTTGGTGGTGAGGGCTTGTTGTAAAAGAAAAGATCCATCCTAGATGATTTCTCTCTCTCAAAGAAAGAATCTACTATTACCCAAAGAAGAAGCAGTAAATAATTAAAATCTGTTTGGGTAAGTTTTTGGAACCCCAGTACGAACCAGAGTCCAAGGCAGCCATATGGTGTTCCACAATGGATATTGTCAAGGCATTCTGCTCCATCCTTTGCTTTCACATGGAGTGGTATCCAATATGCCTGGAACAGACAGGCACTGGGTGAATGCACAAAGTTTCTCTGCTTTTACTCTTCCCTTCCTCCTGCCCTGGGCCACTGGGCAGGGAGCAAGCAGCTGTGAGGTGCTGCTCACCAGGGTTATCCCAGCAGGTGTGGGCAGCCGTGGAGGCCAGACCTGCACTTGGCTGCCAAAAGAACAGCCTGAGTCCTCTTTCCCACTGGGCAGATTTGGACAGCTCAGTGAACACAGATGGGTTTTCACAGGAAAACGGTGCAGTTAAACTTCAGAAGCAAACTGAAGCTTTGTGTTTGTTTTGAACAGACTCTCTGGCTATTCTAACCAATACACTTCATAGTTCCTTAGTTTAAAAAATTGCACTACTGTAATTACCATCTGAATATAATGGAAGAAAATAAAATCAAAACCATTTTACCTTGTGGAGAGACAGCAGCAATGTGAACTCCTTGCAAACTGGTAAACTTCCTGTAAGTTACTGGAAATAAAGGACAGGGCAGGTTTTACTTTTCCAGAACTTGCTACCTATCAAAACACCATAAAGGTCTTCCAGATCTTCATTATTTGCAGGGTTTCAAACTAAGTTCTAACACTGCAGCTCCCACTAAAGTATCCTGTTAAGATGACATTCAGCACAAATGCATTTTGCATTTTGATTTATGATCATAATTATTTTCTGTTAGCTAGGAAAGGCTGCATGAAAGGATTCAGCATACAAAGGAATCAGGGCCTCTATCTGAACTCTTTTTCTTGTGCAGTAACTGTGAATAAATCAAGCTAGAGCATGAGTTTGAGTAACTCCTGAAAGAATTGATATAAAGCACAGTTGTTACAGACGTGTATGCACAACACTTGCTGCTAAAATGTAGTGCAAGAGACAGCACCCAGAATATTTTTTTGTGGACAGGAAACTTAAGTCAGTAATTTTGCTCCTGGTTAGAAGAATGCACATCTGAAGTGGAATATATTACTGATTCTGTATGAACAAAGATAATTAAATTAAATTCATTCCAGTTGGCTTAGCTAAATAAACAACTGTTCTGAAACTTGGATTCATCAGTAATAAGTCTGTGACGATGAGCTGTGTTTATAATCTACTTAGCTTTGCAGAGTACAACTGGTTACAGTATAAGATTTTCAAGTTAATAATTTGGGGAAGATTCCACAGTAAATTAATTACAACAGACTCATAAGCAAAGCTGCTATTA
This sequence comes from Cettia cetti, assembly GCA_013401135.1. Taxonomy (NCBI): domain Eukaryota; kingdom Metazoa; phylum Chordata; class Aves; order Passeriformes; family Sylviidae; genus Cettia; species Cettia cetti. The sequence continues at coordinate 49,440 of VZUI01039792.1, forward strand.
TTCCCTGAATTGTGTGACACCTAAACAAAGTTTAACTTCTACATTTCCAGTACTTTACCTGACTGACCTTTAGTATGATTGTTTTCTAATGGAGAACTCTTGTCATAAGACATTAAAATTAAGTCTTGTTCAATGGCAGCTGCAAAGATGATTTGCCCTTTTGTGAAACTACACACAATTTATACACAGCCTCACTGACCTTTCTGTAGCATAACCAATATATGACTTCTCTGACATTTAAAAATCAAGGTAGCAACAATCACACAGACCATCCACACCATACCTCCTACTGAAAGCTTGATCATGTAAAATGTTAAACAAAAATTAAGTCAGGAATTACAAATATGTATGAATATTAGAACAACTATTGCAGAACCCAAGTCAGGAATTTCATCCTTTGTTCTTTGGCAGCATCACTTAAAAATGTTTTAAATTTGAAAACCATCTCTCAGATGCAGTCTACAAAACGAAGTTTCAGATAGACTGGTGCCTCTCCAAATGCAGTGAAACATTCTCTGGCTTGAGAGGAGACAATGAGAGGTAGCTTTGTGCACTGCTGCAGATTGTGGAGTTCAAGTAAGTGAATAATCTGAAAAAAAGTATGTCTAGAAAGAATTTCAGAAGTATTCTGACTTAGAGAAACATTTAATTTCTTTAAGTGTACAAAGTTGGGCTGTTCACAGCATTTATAAATAAAAAAACACCCTGAAATAGATTAATTTACATAATTTGGGTATTTTTTTCCTTGGTAAAAGATGCATGAAAACCTTGTTTTGTTTGTTATCTCAGAGGCTGGGTCAAGCAGGAAAACACATGACCTGCCCTCAAACTCACTATCCATTTATTTTCTGAGAATATTATATATCCCTTGTGTATCCCATGAGCATGTGTAAACTTGCAACCATTCTCAAATAGTAACATAAAATAAAGACAAGGCCTATGGCTATTGTACAACTTCCAAAAAAATGAGAAGATAGAAAATAAATTTAAACTTCAGACAGTTATTACATCAGTAAAAAAAAAAACAAACCAAAAAAGCCTTATTGATTCATTATCTTGTGAGGCTACAAAGCAAAAACCAGACAGATTTGTATCTAATTTACTTTGAGAGCTTTATTTCAACCTATTTTAACAACTTCTTACGAAGATTTCTTCTTAAGAATGTTCTCACCTGCTTCCCTACCTGACACCCATCAACTGGCTGGTCTCTCCAGATTTTTAAATTGCAAGCATCCAGTCACTTTATCTTGGAGCCAGTACTTCAGAATATTCAATCTTGCTGACATAAGTTAAAAATGCAAAATGGTTATTGCATAATTTATTAAAATGTTTAGAAAAAATGATACAATTTAATGTGACACTAAAATACTAATTCAAAGTATCCCATTTTCATTAGAAATGTGCAGTTGCCGATACAAAGAGTCTCGATCTGTTAAAATATTTTCCTTTAAATTAATAACTAAAGATAAAAAGATTAAAAAAAAAATACTGTGGCACTTAATAAAGGAGAATTTTGCTTTTAATTGCATATCATCATGCTCAACTCAATCACTACACGTTCAGCAGCAGCAGGGCTATGCCTGCAGTCAGATGCTGTTGGCAGGCAGAGCACTCCCAGCTCTCAGCAGCTCCTGTCAGGGCGTCAGGCGTTTGGGATCCCTGGGGAACATGGAGGTCTGCCGGACGTTGTGCAGCCCCAGGTACAGCATGGTGACTCTCTCCAGCCCTACAGCAGATGAAACAGCCCATCAGCACTGGCAGCCTTTGTTCAAAACCCCACAGGAGCTGCAGGGCCTTCCCAGCTGGAGGCAGCCTCACACAGCAGTGAGCACAGCCCATTATGCAGGCACTCCCTAATCCTTGGGGCTGTAAGCACCCCACCATGATGGGTGGAACCCAGATGCACACTTGTTTTTCCACACACCTCCTACTTTAAGGTTTCCACCTGGAACAGCTTGAACCCAGTGTTAATTCTCGTGGCATCTCTGTTTGGCTGAAGAAAAGAGGCATCTCTAAAGAAATGATGCAGCTTCAGCTTTCTTGATATAAATTCTGACTGGCCTAAATTATTTTGGATTACCTGCAAATGTTGCATGCTCCCAAACAGATGAAGAAGCAATCACTTATCTCTCCTCACTGCAAACCACCTTCATCAAATACACAGAGACCAGTGGCTGCTAGTATGGTGGTGACTTTGATAAATCATAAATCATAAAACATAATTTTCTTGCTTCCTTAAATTTTCCTCATTGGTCAAATTTGAAAGTGATGTGCCTGGCTAGTGAGGTGGCACTTTTTCTTGCGATCACCTTCTTTTTAAACTCACCAGACTGTGCCATTAGTATTTTGCCTATTTATTTTATGATGATCCTTAAATTTGAGCTTCTCTCCTTAAATTCTCCAGGATAAACAGTCCCACAAAGTTACCAACAAGGTCACTATTCAGAATTTTATACTGAATTCTGCTTGGGACTGAGCAGCAGAAGTTAAGCTCAGGCTAAACAAAACCCAGATACTTACCTATTCCACCACCTGCGTGTGGAGGTGCCCCAAACCGAAAGGAGTCAATATAAGCCTTTATTTTCTCCAAATCTAGAAAAGAAAAATATTGGTATTCTCACCTGCTTAATGAACCTCAAGCCAAAAATACAAGTGACTGCAGGACTACATGCACAACAAAAAAATTACAAACTAACAGTGGGGTTTTACTCATTGAACGTGTGAATTGTCCAGAGCTATCTAGAATTTGTGACTGTAACAGTTTTGTTATATAAATTTATTAATAACTATTCAACCAGGTGATGCTGAAAGACTAGTTTAATACCCCACTCTAGATGGTTAAACAGAATTAGATGGATTAATAGTAAGAATTTTACCACTCATATAACAAATTTTGCCCCAAATTCTTCCTCTATAGGACACAAATCAAGTAATGACTTATGTTCTTTTAAACTGCCTTGTTACCAATGCCATGATGCTTGGCTCTTTCTGTCAGCAGCTGAGGGTCATGAATTCTCTGGGCTCCAGACAAGATTTCTTCCCCTCTCATGAACATATCATACGAGTTAGAGGTTTTCTGGAAACACAAAAACAACTTTATTTCCTACCTACAGTTCCATATATGCAAATATTTACCTCTCAATAACTTAATTTTCTGATATCCAAAGCTGTAAAAAAAAAAGGCTTATTTTCTGCTAAAGTGTCTGCAGCACTGGAAGAATGGTTTTGCCACTTTTTAGTGTTTAACCATTGAGATCTCTTCATAAAGCTCTCCCAGTTTTTGCTCATTTCTTTCTGGTATGTTTTCACCAGTGAAGAGTAACTGAAAACATCTGACAACTCATGTAACCCTAACCTGATCTTGTCACCATAATTTTAATTACAGCAGGGTTGGAACGAAATTATCTTTAAGGTCCCTTCCAACCTAAACCATTCAATGATTCTATGGTCATATTGAAACACTTTATCTGTATTATCAAGTGATCCCTACATGGAATAATTTAAACGAAAAAGAAAAAAAGGAAAAAAAAATTGACAACAAGAAGGAATTTTACTTACAGGGTTGGATGGGTCTGGCATTGTATAAAAAGGCCTCACAGCAAGAGGATATTTGTCAAGAATATAGAAGTCTGTGTCATACTGAAAAAGTAATTTAGACCAGTTAGTACAAGAGAAAACTACACAGAAAACAAATTACAAGAAAAAGACATAACCAGTGAATCTATGAAATAAAATTTATAAAAAATTCCCAATAGCTTCCCACAATATTGTCTAAGTTATCAATAAAAGTGGTTCTTTCTGTTTCTCAATACTATTTCTAGTGTAAACTTACAAATACTGAGCAGTAAAATGTGTTGCTGTAACAGATACTTTTTCCCCCAAAGATCTCATCTACTCCTACAGATTTTGTTAGAATCTCGTTTGCTTTTTTTTTAAGTCTCTTAAGAAGTCACTTTGGAACAAACTAGCCTGTTTGGTGTCTTCAGTACAACATATGATTGAAATAAAAGATTGAAAATGGTTTGAAACTGCTTATTAATGACAAAGACAAAACTGAGAGTAGATGAAATACACCAAAATGGGAATGTAGTTAACTAAACTAAAAAATGGGAATCACCAACTCTTCATAACTTCTGCATGTTCTGAGATACAGTTTACATGCAGGTATTAACACCAACCCTATGACTCCATGGTATCAGGTTTCAGATTCAGAGACAAATCTATTTATCTAAAATAATTGTTACCTTTTCCTTTACCAGGCGTCCCAGGAGCTTTTCATTAGGTGTGCTGAAAAAGAATATCATCATGAAAATGAAGTGATTTAAACTTGTATTGATGATACACTTCACAAAGCCCAAAAGACTACAAGCTACAGAGCTGCTGCACCCTGACCCTTAGAAAATCTAGTACTTGTTTCTGACTGTTTTGGGTTGTGCACACAGAAATTGCAGGAATAAAGTGTATTTATTTGTTTCTAAATATTTCATATTAGTCCTAGAAATCCCTTAAATTAACTGGTACCTAAAAATATTCTTGCTCTCAATGTAACTTCTTTCTAGTTACCGTATTCTGGTTACTATAGAACTGTGGACTCTATTTCCTATTGCCATACATCTTGTGTATAACACAGCAAGTGAGAAACACATAAACAGCTGTTGAGGAAATTATTTTCCTCCATCAAACTCTTATGATGAAAACTTTATTTGATGCACAGATCATTTAACTTAAAACCACACAGTACTCTAATGGTGCTGGATGTACTATGGGGAAGAACAGAACTGTTTTAATTCATTAAATGTCTTCCGTAAAGTTTATATAAAAACTGCTAATTAAACCATCTCTCAGTAAATCAATGGGAATTCATCAAGATTGTTTAATCATTTTCCTGAGAGGTGGAAGGAAGAAATGGAAGGGTGTTATTTAAAGAAAAAACCTTAAGGCAGCAGAATCTTTTTGTTTAACCCTATTCAAAGACACGTTGTAATTCACTGCAATTGCTGGACAAACAAACACTTCCTTAGAAGGCTCAAGCTGCTCTCACTTTATGTTGTCAGTTATTTTCTGTCAGATTTCAGAGTTTGTACCTACAGCCTATGTTAAAAGAAAGGATTATTTTCACATTCACTCATTTACTTGTGAAGAGATCTGAACAAAAGTGCTGTTTATTCCTCTAAAAGCTGTGGTTCCCTATTGAGGGCTGTCAGGTGCTCAGTACAAAACTGACATTTCACTGCCACTTTCCCAAGACTGACACAGCTGTGTCCTGCCAAGCACCTGAGATCCTCCTCGTCACCCATCTCCACACCAGCCTCCCGAAGCATGGCCACTCCCTCACGGTACTCCAGCCTCAGAGTTGGCTCCAAGAACTTAAACGGCTCACACGGGAACTGTCTGCTCACTGTCTGAATCTCAGTTTGGAGCCTACAGACAAAGAAACAAGAACACAAGCCAAATACAAATAGTCAGGAACTTGCATCTAAAAATGATTTTGTGATCTTGCCACAAGAGGTCCCTCTTGCAACATAAAAACTCTTATTAAAACCACTCCTGGAGAAATTCTGTAATGAGTTGTTTCAACAGAGTTAATGCATCTACTTCACTGATTTTACTACTACTTCTGTTAATCCTTTATGTAAGAAATAATCAACTAGGTCAAATTTTCACAGTAAGGACACTGACATCACCCTTTTGATTTGTAGTATTTACCTGGGTTCTTTTTTGATTTGAGTAATATCCAAATATAAACACGAAATTTCCTTCTGGACAGACGAAGATTTGCATTTCTGCTGGCAAAACAGTCTAATTTGTAAGGAAATGGAAACCACTTACTAAACTTCTGTCCTGGCTTTTTAGTGAGTTAGACTGGGAATAATGGAAAAAAATCCTTGCTATAATCATGGAACAAATGCAGGCTGGTACAATCACTTTTATTCAAGAAAACTTCCTTATATAGTAAATTAAAATAATTTTTGAAATAGAACAATCTACCAGTAGTGGCACATAAAGGACATTTTAAATTAAGGATGGATCATTTCTCTTAGGCAGTCCTTTTAACAGGAGGCAGCAAGTTTGTTAGTGCAAACCAGCATACTCCAGGAGATGCTAAAAGCAGTTTACTGGCCTATGGCTTGAATGAACTTTAGAAGTCAGGCACAAAGAAAGAGTTAAGAGCAAAGCAAAAATATCTTCCAAAGTTGTGTTGTAAATCAGATTACCAATTATTATGTGGCAAACTGAGGGGCTTGCCTACTTCATGCCACAGTGCAAGAGATGCCAAACAAAGTTGTTCATTAAAAGAAGGAAATGCTTTCATTACCTTTCCTGAAGCCCCTTGAATATCTGCACCAAGGTATCTGCAATCTCATCTACCACTTCATGATAGTGATAATTAAAAGCCATTTCAATATCCAGACCAACAAACTCAGTCAGGTGTCTGTGTGTATTGGAGTCCTCAGCTCTAAATACTGTAAAATTAAACAACAGAAATTCTAACTGACCTGAAATTATCATTCCAGTTGGAAAAATAGCAATCATCACTTGGATTAGATAGACATGAAAATTCTCACTGAAAGACACAAAATATAACTAGCAACCTCAGAGCATCATTTGTAACAGTGACAGCACTACTGCAGCTGTGGTAATCAAAGCATACAATCCACAGAGAGGCAGGATCTCTGCTTAGACCAACACACACAAGTGGAAAAAACAGACAAGCTTTCAAGCACACAAGAACTTTCAGGTTTGAAAACTGCCTTTTTCAGAGGAAGTGAGCTTCTACACACATGTGTCTTCTGGGATAGGCACCTGAGTCTAATATAAACACATCTTCCCATAAACCATGATTCATCTGTTACTGATTAACAAGAAATTTAAGACCTTCTGAATTACTTGGAAATTTTTTTTTGTTTTATACACTGTTATTGACTTGCTTTCAGCATTTAGAGGTTAGGTATCTCTAAACCATTTGAGGTCTTCGAAGAAAACTATTGTACTGCCACCTAAAGAGGCCATGTCCTATCAGCTTTTGAGAAAGAGAGCATGGGACAGGAAATTATTCATTTTTTATCATTTAGTGACAGTTAAAAGTAAGCTTGTTCTAAGTAATGCTGTTCAGTACATGTACAGCAACTTCTCTGTCAACTTTACCGTCATCAGTGGCCTCAACTGAAATTTGGTTTGGCAAGTGAAACTACAGCAAGTGAAATGATTCAAAGCTTTAGTGTGTGTGTGTGTTATCTTCCTTGTACCACAGCTGCTAAAAGCCACCAGGGCACACTTCCCACCTTGCATAAAGCAAAGCTTCTCTTACCTGGCCCAACGCAGAAAACCTTTTCAAAGTCAGCACATATACACATCTGCTTGTACAGCTGTGGGGACTGAGCCAGGTAGGCACTGCTTTTGAAGTAGGATACAGTAAACACATTGGCTCCTCCTTCACTGGCAGCTAGAAAACAAGGGCTTTTATAAGGAATTATTGAAATAAAATTAAGCAGTTATTAAAATAAAAATGTAAAAAAATCACTCAGAAGTAGAATGATAAGATTATTGGTCTTCCGTTTAAAGATCAGAAATAGATTTTTCTTCAAAGCATATTAGAAGAAAAAGATATATTTGCATATATCCATTCATGCCAAGGTCAATTTTGCACCTCAGAATCATCATACAGTGTCTTGAAAATCTGCAATTTTAGCTGGGGAGTTTAAAATGTTACTGTTTCAGCTGACCTTCACCTTAGAGTGAGAACAGCAGAGAATTCATAGCTGTACTAGCACCTCTACCTGCACCCCCACATTTCTGTGGAAACCAATCCCTGCCAGTGGCTCAGGCTGCCAGGGGTTCACTGCAGAGCCTGAGATCAAAGTGCATATCCTGCTTTGCCAGGACCATCCCCTTTAACTGAAGGCACAAATATCTCTCACAGCCAATCCCAGATTTACCAGAGGGCATGAGCCAAAGCTATAAAGCTTTTTCTCAGTTTGAGGCAATTTTCATGGACAGCTACAGGAACAAGGATGACATGCTGCAAAGCATCTACCAAAAGTGCACCACTTCACCTTGCCAATTCCCAGTGTGTGCTATAAGAGGTGCAGTGGCCTAACACAGGTAATTTTTAAGAACCTCAAATCAGTTATGATGTTTAAATTGGAAGTTTAGTAAGGATTGCATTGACAACTTAGTTAATTTTACAAAACATGATCTCATCCAAATAATGGGATGCTTGCTTGCTTGCTTTCAGTGGGACACTGCAGACTTCCTCAAAGGTCCTACATAAGAAACTTGTGAGCCTTTTAGTACTTCATACTATATACATGTCTCCACAGGAAAAAGTCATCCAATCTTCTAGTTCAATGACACTTTTCATGTTTTAAGAACAGTTGCTTACATGGATTTTGTTAAAAAGTACACTTTTTATCTCAATCAAGAGATGTCTTCCAAAATATAAATACAGAAGCACAAATCTCTGTAAGCAAGATGTGCACTTTATGAATGTAGATACAACAACTCAAATGTTCTGCTCTGATTTTTCATGCCATGTATCTTAGTGGCATCAACAAAACCTCAAAGAGCACCAATAAGATGGATGAAAAACATCAGTAAATCAAACCATTGGAATTTTGAAAACAATACAGCAAATCAAAACAACTAGAAGAAAAATCTACATTTCAGACTTTAAGGCTGAAGCTGTTATTCCACATTTCCAAAAAGCAGAAGGTCTACCACCTTCTATTCTGCCACATTCTCATTGCTAAAGAAGTGCCAAACTGTGCCATATACCATATGTTTGTTGCAACATCTTTATGATGGAATCTGCTTTTAATCTAAATTAAGACTTTTTTTTATATACTGAGAATGGAACAGGCAGTGCTCAACACTAAGAACACTGATTTGAAGAATAATGCATTTGATCAGAATTAAACATTCATATGCATTGCAAACTACATAAATCAAGTATATATATTTTTTCCTGTCATTCCTTTAATAGCCTAAGGCAGGAGAAAAGTAAAGACTAACTCTGACACCTGCAAGAAGTTTCCTATGTTGCAAGAAAGCAAAATTTAAAACATCTCAGCTAGAAAGAAAATTATGGTTTTTTAAATAAAAACTTACTAAATTTTTGTCAGAGAGGTACACTGAAGAACTATAAAAGAAGCACACCTGTAGCTGCTGGATCACATATACAATACCTGAAATGATTTTGGGAGTCTGAATTTCCACAAATCCCTTGCGAATAAGAGTTTCTCGGAAAAGCTGACAAATACCAGACTGAAGGCAGAAGATTGCCTGACTAGTGGAGGTCTACAAGAAGAAGATAAAATAATGAATCCTATGTTAGTTTTTCCTGACTCTATTACTTCTTCTGGGCAGCTGGAAGGATGAATTCCTTCCCTTGGGAACACCTGATTATTGTATCTGCCTAAACAGTGAAAAGTGTCAATCTGAAATTGTCTGTTACACAGAAGGAAACAGGAAAGGAAACCAGAGAAATTATTAATTTCAATTTATAGCATATTCAGTTATAAACGAGGCACCTTGGTCAATTCTACATTTTAAAAAAATACCTGATTTATGAGATGTGCTTCTGCAAATAAAGGTTTTATAGTAAGAAATTGAATAAAAGCACTAAATCTATTAAAAAGCTTTCAGCACACTGAACTAGAACAGCTGTGGAACACACAGTGCATGATAAAAGCAAAGCCATTAATAACTTACATAAGGTAGAAATGTCTGTCTGTTGAAGGCTACCAAATACAATGTTTCTCATGTAAAAACACAGCCACATGTTAACTATGTACAACACTGCCATAAAAACATTCAAAACCCAAGGTCTACACTTCCGACATTTAAGCAACCCACAGAACACCTGTTGATATGAACTGCACGTCTTTTTTTCACCTTACTTTAAAAGTGAATTTAGCTGAAAACAGAAGTAGATTTAACTGTATTGATAATTTTCTTTTTGTTTATGCACGTGACACAATTGAGCTGCTCATTTGGGTTAGCAAATACCCACACTTAACATTTCTGAAACACTTTTGGCATGAAGAATAGAACCACCACCCTAGTGACTGCTGCAAAGACTGCAAGGTGTCAGGCACTGAAGCCATATCTGATTTTGTGCTTTCAGCATGTCAAACGTGACAGTGAGCAACCTAAAAGGGTACAAAAAGACCAACGAGTTCCTGCAAACCAGCAAGAGAACGGTTCTTTACGACAACCTGCGTCACAGCTCTGTTTACTTCTCTTTCTGAACAGCACCCAGCTCTTCAGTTAGGGTAAGAAAGGCCTTGTGGGCTTTTTCACATGACTCCTCTACCAAACCACAAAACAAAAACCCCCACCAAAACAAATTATATAAGCAGCCAAATTTAGACAGACAGTAGCAACGCTGAAATAAAGCTACATCTATCATCTCTGCAAGATAAAGACATCCTTTTACCAACAAACCCAGAGGAAACTGCAGTAATACTGCAGATCTGTAGCTGTTTGGAGTCATTTGCCCTTTTAGCTGACCAATGAAGTATTTCAGGCAGGTAAGTTGTTGAGACTAGTAAATAACAGCAGTTCTGTCTGATAAACCACACGTCTGACAAGCCACAGCCGCTGCTCTGAGTGCTCAAATGAAGGAAATGAGGTTTTGAGCAACAGCTACAAAAGCACCCTAAAAGTTCTTCACCATTTTCACATCAGTCTCCCAGAACCAGACATATGGTGAGACTCTGCCTGAGTTATGGGCATAATTTGACAGTGTCATGTCCAAGTACCAGGATGATCCAAAGTGATTTTTTTCTTCTTAACCATCTCCTACTTGAAAGGTGAAGAAGCTGACAACTTTAAGTCATGTTTCAGTTTCCCAATAAAGTTTTTGGTGAAATTTTGATGACACATCTAAAATTGCTAAGAGAGAAGACATGTAACATTAACACAGAGCAGTACAGAAACAATGCCTCCTCTCCTACCCTTGGTGTGAATCAACAGCAGTTTCATGCTGGAGCAGGTGAGAATGCAGCAGTAAGTCAAACAGCCTCAGGAAAAAGAAAACTGGTTGCTAAACCCAGTCTGAATGCAGCTACATGGTCTGACCAAAACTGTGCACAGAAACACAGCCAGTCAATACCTAACACAGCTCTCCAGTAACAAAGGTTCATCAGGTGCTAACTCCTGTCCTTTGTGAGGATGCAGGGCAAGGATTCTGCCTTCCTAAGCCATCTGTAATGGTAAGTTATGCTTAGAAACAGCACTTATGAAAGCAGCCAAATTCACAGGACTGGACACTGAAGCTTTTATTTAGCTGCAGGCCAAGAACAAGCAGCAATTCTCTGTACCTCAAATTAGATCTGACAAGACCACTCTTCTTTCACCAAAGGTGGCTCAGTTTCAGTGTCCATTCATTCAGACTGCCAACATGGATAACTGTTGGGAATTTGTGATATTACAGCCTCCTTGTAAGAATTAAACAGACCCACAAGACATCTGAGATAAGCTCCCTGAAGAACTGCATCTGAAAATTTGCAGTGGAGTCAAATCAATAACCTCAAAAGTTTTATGTGCCACTACATTTTCCAAGTATTTTTAAAATGAAGAAAAAACTTTTCAGATTTAATAACATTCTCTGCACTGGTATGAGGTTCAGAACACAAAGAGAACAAATTCATTTGAGGAAGAAAGTAATCCAGTAACTGAGATGCTGGTATATATAGCAACATTTGTACAATGGTAAGTAACACAGTCACAATTTGAGATTCCACACTTAAGTACAATACAGCAAACTAAAGACAGAGACAGCTGTTAAAATTGATTTTTACCTTTGCCTTAAAATGAGATTTTGTCATGGCATTCTTTTTGTGCAGCGTTTACTCCAATATGAGCCCTTCCACATACATATAGGCAAATTATCTTATCTGAGACTGGCAAAGATGGTCAATATTGCTTCAAGAATAATCAGAAACAGAAACAAATTTATGACATTTAAATGCTGTTGCAGTTAACAATGTTAATGTTTTAACTCAGTCTGCAAAGTTAATTTTACAGAAAACCTCATTATTTTCAATGATCACTTTTATTACAGAAAGCAGAAGAAAAGTTTAGGGAACAATGCTGAAGTATGAATTTCAGTCATAACCTCCCTAATTTTACCTCTGTGTTTATTATTCATATGAAGGAAGACAATAATGACAAAACTGAGCACTGTAAGATTCTAAGAACAGCTATCACTTTTCATTTGGCACAAGCTGCAGTGTCAGAACAACAGCTACGTGTGCTGTCAAGCGTTTTCAGTGGAACTGAGGGCAGTTCCCACCAACACGATCATACCTCAGAGGTGAGACTGATGCACAGATATGAAAAGTTGTGAAATTTAACTCTCATATCAGCTGCAAAATTTGTTCTGCTCTCCCCTCATTTTTGCTTTTCTGTTTGTCTGCTGTAGCTACCTATCTTCCACCAGGAACAACCATTAAACACATAGTTGGCTAAATAATGTAATATATATTATTTTAAGTAATAGAATTTTTTTTAAAAATGTATAATTAACTTGCTAAAATGTTAACATTTTAAACTAATTTTGCAATTCCTCCACTATATATAGGACAAATGAAGGTTTTGCTAGGAAACAGAATTTAACTTCAATAACACTTTTTCAACCCCAAGGTGACTGAAGTCAACTTTTATTCAAATTTCAGTATTACTCATAGTTCAAGAAAATACGAACAAATGTCTAAATGACTTGGACTGTGTATGTACACAGTGCCAAATCACTGCCTATGAACTGTACATTTGCTTGCTCATTACAGCTTGAAAGTCAGGAAAAACACAGCTTTTACAATGAGGAAATTGAATCCAACACAATGAAATCAAGCTTGAAGTAATCGAGTATTTGGGAAAAAAGTGTATTAAGGTCAGTGTACAGCTGGATTATCACATAACACAGTCTGACATCCATGAACTACTTAAGACACAGTTTAATGTTAATGCTCTACCCTGAGCAGCATTACCAGGGTAACACTGACCCTAAAAACGCTTTGCTTTGGTCTCAATGAGCTGGGCATTAGCAGACACAATTGTAGCAACAGCACTGCAAAAAGGCCTGTAATTCAAGTCAAGTTTGGACTGATGCAGTTGGAACAAAAATCCTGCCGAACACAAAAAACAAACCAGAGCAAGGACTTCAGTCAGGTCCACTGTAAACCTGGGTGAATCTGAAATTGTTTATTTCTTCAGACTTTTTCAAAGACAGGCTGAGAAGTAAACCCCAAGAATTGGTGTTTCTTTCACTAGTCTTTTCTTCATTGTTTTTTAAACAATGTAAAACTCGATGAACATGAATTGGTATTTTTAAGAAGCAAACTACAAGAACCAGTGTTCCGCTGGTCTTTTCTTCATTACTTTTCATGTACCACAGAACTTCATGAAATACAGTTTCTGCAGGTCATTTTACAGACAAGGGAAGTCTACACACCACCAAATACATCAGTGAAACTTAAGAACAGCAGAAAAGCAAAGATTTAAAAACACAGTCAGTGCTCCACTTTGCCTTTTTTAACTGTTGCAATAGGTGAATAGTAAATCAAACAGCTCTAGGATCAAGTGGTTTGACTTTCATTAAGCCACTGGGAAAAACAGACACTTAGGTCAACAGTGGTTTCCTCATAGTCACCTGTGGTTATGTGAAAGAAAATCTGGTCTATAGAAGGACTTTTCTTTCTTCTTACCAGCTCTCTTTTCTCTGAAACCCCAATTTTCCTACTCCAAGGGTATGATCTGTATTGTATGAGTTAACCCACCAGGAACAAGTTCACTCTTCTCCAGTAATCACTTTGGAAATGATTTTCAAAACCCCTTAGCCCTAAATAATCACCATTTTCTCTCCATACCTCACAGTAACAACTACAGCAGTAGCTTGGCACCTTGGCATTTAAGTACTTCCCATCCCCAACCTTAAAAAAATTAAACTACCAGACACTTCTGTCAGCAAACAAAATGCAAGATTGCTAATACTTCACTGCAACACTCAGTCTATTTCCACATGCACACAAGAGTGGAAGTCTTGCAATCTTTGTAACATACTTTGCATCTTTCACCTCCACTAATGTAATTTCCTTATTATTAACTACACTCTTTGTATTGTTTCATAATCAAATCTTCCTTGGTATACATCATAGCTGGATGGAGTGATGCTATTTTCAGAAATCCAGTTTTTTTCATTCATGTAATAACTGAGTTTCCCAGCTCCACTTTATCATGTCTTGGGCCCTATCCAGTTCATTCCTTCATTAATCACTATTTAAAATTAGCTAATTACTTAACTACTTTAAACACTGCCTTTAATTGGACAAAAATAATTTTAGTTGCATATAAACAACTTCTTTTAGTCAGAACCTAACCAAGATCTGTGCATTTAATTTGGTAAATCTTTCTCAAAATAACAATGTCCCTATTTTTGCTGTTCAGTGACCTCTTCCTTATAAAACTGGGGCACTGAGGAAAACAGATTAATACATCCATTTCTGGCTACACTTCCTCCCACACTTGTAGGAACAGATCATCACAGCCTCTCCCTTAGAACTATTCTGTTAACATTTTTCCCTACTGCCCATGATACAGTTTTCCTAGAAGGAACAGCTGTGGGAGCAATGGTTTCAGATAACACATCATGTTTGCAGTCCTCCTTAGGACATGCCTACTTATGCAGTGCACTTGAAACACTAAAGGCTCTTTGAAGCTCCATTTGCACTCCAGTAGCTCCAACCTATGGATCCAAGCCACTGAAAATCAGTTGGTACTTTCTGGGTTTCTTTGTATTCCTGCTCTTGTGATTCCCCTACATAAAGTGCTTAGGATGTTCATATATATATATAAATTCATGTGTTCTCACTAAAATTTCCCCTTTCTTCATTAAGTATCTTTTCTGCTTGTTCAGAACTCCCTTAAAAAAACCAGATTAAAATAACACATATTTAGAATCTGCTTTTGTTCTGAAACACATCGTGAAAGGTGCAACAGAAAAGACACACAGAAGTGTAACACAGTCTGAGACAGAAACTTTTCCTGTGCAGAGGAGGAAGGCAAGACAGACAGCCCAGCCTAATCATGGGCAAGCTGTGGCCAGATCACACCCAGCCACAGGTATATGCAAAGGATGAGAGACAGACAGTGCAGCACTGAGATCTGGCATTCCATCCTTCCACCAGCTCTGTGAAAAGCTAACCTGAATTCCCACTCAGCATGAAACAGACCCTTAGCACCACACTGCAGCAGCTGCTGGAGCTAAGGAGAAAAACAGCTTTGTAACACAGAGTAGAAGTTTAGAGCTCAAAACAAGGTGCCAGACATTGCTGAAGAAAGGGTGTCCCAACGACTGTTGGCACACAGAAGAGGTTACAGCAACATCCACTTAGGCCAGCAATTGCAGCCTCCAGGCAGAACACTGACAATAATGCCCTACTGCTGCACTGACAAAGGTAATTCAGCAGTATTGGGAGGGTCATGCTCAACTACTGCATGTGTACAGGGGCAGAAGAACTTTAGTCCAGCCCTTTCCACTCCATCTCTTGTGTTTATTCTGGCATGAGTCCTCCTTCTTTTTCCATTACTATTTACCTTAGGCTTTGCTATGCAGATGCCCTCAACTGCATTACAGCCAAGGATACCTCCAAGCCATTTTCACTCAGTATTTTTCAAATGTTATTTCCCTTTGTATAATTTCTCTGTTCTCTTTGGGCCTTGTGGCTCCTTTCAGTTTATTATACAGGTGTTTCTTCAATAGAATGGATTTTCTTGCCATTTCTATAATGGTTTCTCTGGAGTGTTGTTGGTTATTTTTATTCATTTCCAGATGTTCAAATAAAGCTTGCAGTTCAAGCATCCCAGATTTCTCCCCTTCAATTCAGTACACTGACTTAGCACTACCATAAGCTGATGATCCTTCAAATGATTTTCAATCATTAGTATAGAATTCTTTTCATTAAAGGCTTAATTTAAGATAGATTAAGCGACCAATATGATGAGATACTGAGTACCCTGAAAAGAAACCACAGACTGAAGTTACTTGGTATTGTACATAAGGTCAAGTGAGAAGCAATGAACCTTGGTACAAGTAAAACAATTGACACAAGTAGTTTTAGTTGCTGAAATAAAGAGATCAGATGTTGAAAAGCTATATGTGCCAGAACTTCTCCAAATTTTCCAATAAGTGACTTTTTTGTTTCATTTTGCAGGTGCAAAGATTGATTTACTGAGAAACTGCCATTATCAAGAACTCTGAAGGCTGTAGTAGGTATCAGAAAAATGAGCTAAGCACAGTCTTCAGTTAATGTTAATTAAAATTTTATTGTGGAGAGCCTAAAATGGCTAAAAAGCCTAAGAAAAGGCCAGGATGCCTCAAGTCAGTGATAGTTAGTTACACACTTAAGTGTTAGCTGCTGTTTCATTTAAAAAGAATCAAAGTTCTGTAAGTAATTTAGTAGAGAGTATTTTGCTGCTGATCAGAAATGGTAAACATTTGGGAGGTCTATGAATTCACAGAGAGTTGGGTCTCTATGCCTGGATAAAGAAAGGTGTTTTAGGAAAAAAAGGGAAAATACATGAATGCTGTGGCAGAAACAAAGAGAATGAGAGTGGTATTGTAGCCTGGTACAATTTCTCAGGCAAGGCAGGCATTACAGCACCTCAACTGCCTGTAAAACTCAGAACTTACACTTCAAAACCGAGTTCTTTACAGGCTTTGGATAACAAAAGCTACACCTGAGAAAAAAATGTTGTCTCTAAATTGTCCCTATTCAGCCACCTTTGAGCCCAGATGTAAAGGGCCACTTGCCACATGTCCTTGTTTGCCTTTGGACTACCAATATATGTTCTTTAATTAATGGCAGTAAAGGCGAACATTTATGATTCAAAAATCCTGTGCTTTTACAATACTATACAAAACCACAAAAGCATATTGTTTATTTTTCTTCTGGCCAACAATACAATTCCATCAAATCTATGACCTTTATTGCTTTGTGGATCAGAAATACAAAGAATAAACACTTGCAGGCAAGCCTGCAGCACTGCATGTTCCTTACCCTCAGATCAATGATTCTGTTGTCCAGTCTTGTATCTTGGTTTACAGTAGCTCTTCCATCCTAAACAGTTGCACAAAAGCACATAGTGAATACATACATATCCAAAAAATAAAACCAAAACTTAACAAAACAAAATCAACAGAGAAAAACAGAGGGTTATTTCTATGTTCAGCAGAACTTCTAGATCATTCTAGAAAGAACATACAGCAAACTGGCAGCCTAGCAAAGTTTAAGCAAAGTAACTTCTTCCAGAAGTCACAGGCAGAACCCAACTAGGAGGATGCAGCAGACACACACACAAGATTGGAAACCCTCTGGTTTTGACCTTCTACTGCAGTTCAGCAGACATCAAAGCTATAGAGATGTTGAACATAGTTCTGGATAGCACAAAGGAAGTAAATGCAAACCTAACAAACCCCCAGAATCACCGCATTAAGGAAGTTGCTTGGCTCTCAGGCTTTGTTCAGCTACAAAGACAATAAAAGCATTTGAGGATGCAGAGTTTTCACCTCCTCTCCTTCCACTTCTGGTCGAACAGCATCATCCAGCTGTAAGGGTAGCCGGGGTTCAGCTGAACTGATCACATAGATCTGAAATTGAGAGAGAACAGAAATAGCATGAGGCTCTGCTCAAAAGGAGTGTGATTTACAAAAGGATATTTCTAGCAGAGACTTGAAACAGTGTTTGCATAGGCTGCTCTGCTCTAAGGCTGTGATTTTATTCCAGTATTTGAGATACACTCTGCATTCTCATGACAATACTGAAGTGCTTAGTTCTTGCTTTCCCTTTGAAAGATTTGAAGTATCTTTTTTTCTTCTGGGAAGCACCAAATTGAGCAAGTTCATACAGCCTGAGGGACAAGCCTTTTGGCATGAATGCCAGTTCTGAATATACCAGATTTCACTGAGTTTTAGGTTCTGATTCCAGCAAGATCATCCTGTTCTTCTCCTTGTTAATGCATCATTTACTTATATTCTGAATATAGCTGAAAGAGCTATTTAAGATTCAAAAATTTATGAGATAACTAAAATACAATCCAAGAATGAAAACCACCATGCTGTGCCTTATGGTTTAGTATTGCTCCTAGAGGAGCAGTGAATTTGATGCTCTTTCAGAAAAATTAAGCCATAGGATAATCTGCACACATATTAAAACATGTTTCTTCAAAATCTGCAGATTTTCCCCAATGCTGTTAGGTAAGATTTACCTCACTGCTATAATAGCCATTGTGCTCTACTCCTGAGGCGACTGGGTTTCAGTTGTATTGTAGGCATACAGTTTAGTTAAAAACCTTTAGAAAAAAAGGATATTACATAAAGGTTTAAATATGCTTTCTATTTAAACAAATTATAAAGTTACACTTCCTCCAGCCCTACAGCACAAACTCCAGGAACTTTAGATTTCTAAAGTTTCCATATTGTTAAGCCACTGAGAGCTTATTTCTGTGAGAATTATGTATTCCAGTCCATTGTACTGAGGGAAAGATTGTAACTCTGATAAAGAAGAAACTCCTGACTTGTACTTAAAAAGAAGTAGACTTTTAATTCCAGTATCTAGTGCAGTTAAGAATCAAAAGCTAGAATTACATGCTTTCCTAGCCAAATTGTTCTAGTGAGATATTTTACTTGATACTGTAATTCAAATGGCAGATAAAAACAGGGAAATATAAACTCCAAGTACCTTAAAACCAGAAGTGTTTAATTTTTACATATAAACCACTGAAATTCGTAGTTTTAAAGTAGTCTATTTCCCTGGCATGGGGCTCCTTACTGACAAAGTTGATGTATGTAGACAGGCACACAGTCTCAACAGATGATCTCTCAAGCAATTAACCAGTGCTCCATTTGCTCAAGAATTTACCCTTTGAACGTGAAGCTCAACGTCCTGCTGAGTACAACCTCCGATTTTCTGATATGCTTTCCTCACAACGCCTTCTACGTCCACAATGCTCTCTTTGGTGATGCTGGCAATAAAGAGAGGACAGAAGGCTCAGTAAGTTGCACTGCACCCTGCAGCAGCCTCAGCACTGAGCACCATTCATGCACTGTATGGACTGCTGAACAACAGAACAGAGTGAAGGAGCTGAAGTTACTTAAAAAACTGACTGATGAAGGAGTTTGCTGAAATAGCCTCAGCCACAATGTATTCAAACTGGGATTGAAGACTTGACAGGGAAAGAATTCTGACTGAGCCCAGTGCTTGCCCATTCTCTGTGTGTGTTTATACATAAATTGACAAGTGGCAGAGCTCTTTTTCTAGGCCACAGACACTCTCCCATGTGTCAGCTGATGCAATTATCTGTGTGATATGTCTTCACCAGCAGAACAACAAACTGAAGGGAAGTCCTAGAAATGAAGGGGAAAATCAAAACTAATTCAGCTTGTTTAAACTACATGACTTGTTACTGAAAGATGCTCCAAAGTCATTTCTCTGTGACAGGGGACATCCTAACTGCTCTCCACTTACAGTCACTAAGAGTACATTAGAACACCACACACCATCCTGAAAGTCTTCCAAAGATGTGATATAAAGTATGTGTGCTATAAGCAAACAACAAAAGCCTCAAGAGTCAGAGGTGAGAAAAGAATTTGTATAAGCAGTTTTTATTTATGGATTTAAGGTACCAGAGTTGAAACCAGCCCTTTTCTACAGATAATCTCACCCTAACTGGAAATATATTTTCACTGTCTCTCTGTTAGCTTACAAGAGGCCAAATATCTAAAAATATTACTTTCCTTTTTAGGAAAACTAATGTTACATTAATCTTTCACTTGTGAGTCCTTCTTGAGAAAGCTGAAAAGCACTTATGAACATCACTTGACCACCTAAGCTCTTAGACAGCAGGAAAGTATCAGGCCACAATTTAATTGCAAATAATAAGAGGTGAGTGAGGATGCCATCAGACAAGCTGGCCATTGCTGAAAGCAGCGAAGCAAAGGGCCATTAACAACCCTCAACTTTAAAATGCAGGCACTTTTTTTACCTTGAATAAAAATTTTGAAAAATCTGATGATATTAATACAACAGCGGAAAATTCAAGCATCAAATTCTCAGAACCTAACAGTGGCACTACAAGTAAATTCCAATTAACTAAAAAATAAAAAGCCAAATTTGAGTATTTTATCTGATCACACTTTTTTTTTTTGATAGTAGTACTTTCAGGTGATAGAAACAGAACTTACTAGCTGCTCTAAAGTTAATACAGACAAGGGTGCCTCATATGCTTGGCTTGCTTAACCATTAGGTAATTCCATGTACTGCATTAAATTCGTGTTCTTCTGGTACATTTACACTTTAGAAGAGCTACAGTTGCTCAAATCACGACTAAATTTGTCCAAAGCAGAGGTTGAGAGCAGGCTTTAAAAAAGAACCCATTTAGTTATAGGTGAGCCTCCATCTCCATTAGTTTAGCAGAGGTAACAAATATGAGAAAGGGTAATTGAAATGACACCAAGTACTTTCCATTACAAATGATTCTGTTTGAAACTCCTTCCACAGACTGTGGAACCAATACAGAGCTTTGGATGCAAGAGAGTGTGATCATCTCGGAGAACATATGATGCTAAGCCAGTATTAACTATTAAATTCCCTTTGCTTTTCAAATGAGCGAATGTTTAAAAGAATTAAAGTTTTACTCTTATGTGGATTTTTCCTCTAAACAGTTCTCTGTTTTTCCCACGTCAACATTTTGGCAAATGTCCAGAAAACACCACTAATGACATGAATAGCAGTGTCTTCACCAAAAATACCAGTTTCTAATCTGCTGAATAAAAGCCTTCTCACTAATAACAGCAGATAATGTTTTAAACTTGGGAATTCTCTGTGCTGTGAAAAAGAAAAGAATAGTTAAATGTAAATGTGTAATTAGATTGGTGATCCCATGGATGAGAACTCTTAGTGAAGTGTGTACAGATCTCTGTCAGAACATGCAAGGAATTCAACACATGCAAAATGGTACCAAGTTAAAAATACAGGAAGAAACTGACTTTTACATCACTGTAACTGCAACATTGCTTTGCAAACTTGCCTAACTGTAAAACTTCACACACAGGATAAAATCAGCTTTCTCTCCATCTCTACACTGGAGTTGCAATTAACACATGTTTCTTGATCTGGAACATATTTAAAACTGTAGCATTCCTTAGTCATTACCTTTGCCATAATTTTAAGATCTATTTCAACTAACTTCCTAACTATGTAGGTCCCTGTAACCAAATGTTCAAGTAGTTACCTGGGCACACAAAAGCACTACAAAGGGTTCTACTGCATGTGACCATCTTTGTATTTATAAACATCCATCATCTCCTGTAAACTTCCATTTGATAATTAGAAAATGTGCTTTTCCTCATTTCAACTCCACATTCAATCCAGTATGGAAATAAAAGCTTGTGTTTTGAGCTCTGTTTGAACCATGCTCAGCAAGACCTGGAGCTGAAGTGTCTGAAGTCCCTAACACTGCATCAAACACAAACTCCAGAAACCTGGAAGGTGCTGCTTTGATCCCAACAGGTAATTCCAAGGATGTTACTGAAATGGCATTTTCAGTTCAAGTTACAACAAGAAAAAAGATGTTTTAATAAAATGCCAGTAACTACAGCAAAGCACTCTGCACAGCAGCAGGAATAAGTCATCTAGGTGATTTTTGATAAAATTCCCCTGGGTAACAAAAAACCCCCAAACACCAACAAAAGTGAACAAGTAACAGAAAAATATGCCAAAGCACCACCATTTCCATTGAGGACAACAACATTTATACCTATAGTTAATATTGCCAGGGACTAGGAACTAAAGCAGGATGCATAAAGCATTAAGACAAGACAGATGACATCTTTAGATTTTTTTAACCCAAAAAGAAACTATTTAAGTATATAGATTCATGAAGTCCAACAATAAAAAATTTCTCTGTATGGAGAACTATTTTATATGTATGTTCAAAAAGATCAAGATCATCATTTACAAAGTGTCCACTAGATGCCTTATGTCCCTCTTAATTAGCTGCATGTCTATTAGCCAAGACTTTCTCTTTTAACCACAGGATTGCATTCTTGCAGCCTTTATAACAACATCTTTCATCAACAGCCTCGTGTTGCAAGCTGCACCCATGCTGGCCTCCCAAACTGAATCACAATCAACTTGGTCAAAAGCCTGAAGAATAGGAAGAAACTTGGTTATTTATAGATTTTAAATAGAAAATGCTTGCTTCTTCTATACCATCTATACTTATTCTGGCTTTTTTTTTGTTTTTTTCTTCAACATCTTTCTGTAAGCAGACTGCACAAATTAAATTAATCCATTATTAAACACAAAATATTAAATAATTGTCTTAATACATAATAATTAATTTATCTGAATGCCAGTGAAAGTGAAAGCTATGGTTTACTTTCAAAAAATGAGTGCATTTTGTTAGCAGTTAAGAGTATAAACATTTTGTACTTAACAAGAGCAACTGTAATCCTGTCTGCACAAATACAGCAAGCATGCATAAAGCCCCCTGAAAGGAAATTATCTGACATTGTATACAAAAAGGCCAGGCAAACACCTATTCTTATTCTCTTTACTCTAAAAATGTAATGATTGGTTTTCTATACCAACATTCCAACACTTGGTTGAACCTGGGTATCTTCTGGGGGAAAAAAAAAAGCCAATCTGCTTTTAAAGATTTTAAGTTAACAAAATCCACAAAGCATTTTTATTAATTTTCAGTAAAAAACCCTACAGTTCCTTTCTATATTCCCTTAATTTCATCCTCTGTTCATTGCATCCTGTCACACCTTTGTATCTGCAGAGTAAGGAACCCTCCACTGGCAGAAAATCTCAGATAACACCACCAGGCTGGGATTTAAATCACTCACGAATTTCTCCAGGATAGAACAGAGTTTTCTTTAGTCTTACAGAAGGCAGATTTGCTTATGTATCGTTTCTTCTTGCAATTTCACCACCAACCTTTTCCAAACTGACATGTATTCAGACACTAAGACAATAAAAGTGGACAAAATATTCCAGAATTGCCTAAAACCAGGCACATATTACATTAATGGCATTTTACTCCTCTTTTCCAAAAGTCTGCACGGGCTCCTCTTAAGGCAGTTATCTATTACAACCTCATTCCTCTCTGCACTTTTCTATTTATTAATCCTGAACACCCACATAATCTGACCAAACAATCACAAAGGTACAAATTCACACTGAAGAAGAGCATTGAAGTGATTCCTCCAGAAGAACCAGGGTTACTTTACACTCCTGAGTCCTCATTTACCAGTTCAATTTCTCTGTCACCAGCAAACTTAGCTGCAATTTGACATTTTCTTCCAGTCTTCTGATATAAAAATTAAACAGAAATGGACAAAGAAGTCATTCTGCAATATCCAGCAGTCTAACTGGTATTACCAATTTATCTGGCTAAAGAACTTACATATATTTTTCCACATCATAAATAATTTTCATACAAGTTAAACATTTTTTCCCCCTCTATTTTAATTTCTTTCCTGCATTTTTACTTTCAAGTCTACTACAAAGAGTCATCAAGTGACTTCCTGTGCAAGGGCAAATTTTTTGAGCAGCTAAATTAGAATCTGTTAACCACCTCTCCCAACTGCTCTATCAGCTCACATGGCTCTGGCAGTGGGGTGGCGGGAAAGGCTCAGTGCTGAGATAGAAAAGGAGAAAGAAAACCAAAACCAGCCACACCCAATGCTTGATGGAAAAAAAAGCAGGTTGATAAATTACTAAGAAAAATTACTAACTGGCATCTCTGCTGTCTAAAAGAGCCAATTAACAGTTTCTCTTACACAGCATCCCTTGCAGGCCTGGGCTGAATAGGTTTTTTTCTGATAAAAGACAGAAGAACAATTCCACAACTGCCAATCCAGTATCTCGACTGGCTCCGTGCTGTGTTTGTTTTGGAAGTTCAACTAGAAACTTTCCATGGTTAAACTCACAGAAATTTCTGTGTAAACCTGAGTTGAACCACTATAAAGTATCTTTCACTAAAAACTCACATTCTAATGATAATGATGGTTATTACTGTCTGAATGTTGCTGACCACAGAACATTATGAAAGTTCTTGGTTTTCATGTGCCAATATCTAAAAGAGGAACTGTACTGTTTATAATTTATGAAAAATTTTACAAAAAATGCTCATTATTTAGTCAACTAAAATTAAAAATCAAGATCCAGAATTTCAGAGTTTTTTAAACAAAGTTGTGGACACAGTATGAAAATATGAGAAAACAGCACATGGAAAATATAGTTTATATACTATCAGTGAAAACATTTTAAAAATTAATTGAAATTTAAGATATTTGAGTTAAATGTTTTCTTCAATAAATGTGTGTTTCCTCATTTAACACACAGGAAATGAGATGGTAAAAAAAGACAGTGAGAAAGGCAGGGAAACAGGATAGTTATTTTTAGACATCTAAGCTCAGCCTCATCTGCTGGAAATAATGGGATCACTCCAGAGCAGGTGAAAGGCAGCAGGGAAGGGACTGAGGACAGGCACGTACTGGGGCTCTGCCTCAGGTGCTGCTGGCACAGTGACCCCAGTGCACTCAGCAGGCAGGAACAGCAGCAGCCTCTGAAGGACAGGAGGCAGCTGCAGTGGCAACAGCAGACTGAATGGTAGGAGATGAAACACTGGAAAAAGTGAGAGCACGGCAGGGTATTAATAAAATAGCTTTGTTGGTGGGAAGGAATCTTGAGATGACTGCACTGATGGGGTTAAGAAAACCAAAAGCAAACCCCCAAAAGAAAATCCAGAAGGCTGTAATAGAGTTACACCACTCAGAGAACATGATGGTGAACATGTAATCATTTCAGAAGCACAAATAACAAGGGAAACAGGAATGCTACAAAGTAAGTGAGGCTGAAGTACCAGGATTCAGCTAGCAAATACTAGCCCAAAAAAGGAGCAGAAGGAGAAGTCAAAACACAGTATCAACATCGTAAGTCTAGCTAGCTAGTCTGAAGAATTCAAGTCTGTCTCATCAAGAGAGAAGATGACAGGGAATTGGGAAGAACCTAAGGATTAGGTTCTGCCTGATATAACAGCTCACTGCTGCCAGAAGAGAAAGGAGCTTTACCCTCTACTGCTCTTCCACTGAGATACCCTCTTCCACTGTTTAGCACTCCTTGTTAGCTCTGGACTTCCATGACCTAATTTAAACCACTAATCTGGCAGAAAACTAATTGAGTAAAAAAAGATCAGTGAATCACAAAAAACTATCAGAGAAGGTTTATAAGTGGCAGTCAGCATATGGAAAAATAAAGACCAGCTTCCCCCTCATGAGCTCCTAACCACAAAGATTTACCAATCATGAAGTGTAAGAAATTCAGCTGCGGAGGGAAGAACCATGAAGAAAACTGAAAAAGAGATACTGGAGAGAACTGGAGAACTGAAGAGTGTGCATCACAACTCCAAGAGCTGTTCCACTGTTCTGTAGCACAAGTTTCTCGAGGGAGTACAGGCAGACTGTCGGGAGTTCCAAGGGAGATGAATTAGGGAACAAGTACATTATACACTCAATTCTTTTCAGAGATTCCAAGGGCTGGAGAGAACAAATCATTTCATGAAGAAACAGAACACTTCACTTTGGCTCATAAACACCTGTGAACAGCATGTTTCACACTGGCACTGCCAGCCCTGAGCACTGCCAAACAACAAACACTGCTGGTTCTGTTTTCCTGCTGCCTTGAACCCCAGCAGCAGAAGCATTATCCCAACCTTCTTCACTTGGCTTCTGAAATCTCTGCCATAATGAATCCCTCCCCTCCCTGACGTATTGAAGATTGAAGGCTGTAGCACTTTTGCAGCTAATTAGTGGGGGCTCCTTTCCCAGGCATGAGAGTATTGCCAAGAACTACACAGAAGTAACTCAAGGGCCACATGTTAAGCATATTCTGCACTGAGTAAACTGCACAGAATTGATCCACATTTC
This sequence comes from Cettia cetti, assembly GCA_013401135.1. Classification (NCBI taxonomy): domain Eukaryota; kingdom Metazoa; phylum Chordata; class Aves; order Passeriformes; family Sylviidae; genus Cettia; species Cettia cetti. The sequence goes on from VZUI01039792.1 coordinate 75,436, forward strand.
TATTTGTGAACAAGTAGATAGACATGATTAAAGTTCTACTATCAAGCATGTTTGTCATACAATCATGTTTACTACAGGACAACCTGAAAGCCCAATCTTGATGCAAACAGAAGGGAAAGGTAATTTTTTATCTTTAAAAACAAAACAAACCAAATAACTGAATTCAAATTGCTGCAACAAACGTTTTTCAATTGGCAAATCTAACTATTACCCCTGCCAATTTTTTTTAAAATTAAAATTTTAGTGCCAGAAATAAGGTGTAGATAAGACTAACCCAGTGCACAGAAGCCACTTTTAACTTCTTCAACTCAGTAAGCCACTTGCAATATGGGACCTCTTCATATCACTTTTAAGTATAAAATGTGTTACTACACTGCACGTCTGGTAGAAGAAAAACACTGAACATGTGCAGACACACAGCACCACCACACACCAAACCAAGTGCCCCACTAAGCTCAGCTTGCCAGACTTTTTGTTAGCCAGCTTGGAAGAAAATGTAGGTTGTCTATGGCAAGAGAATGCTGCTTCAGCAGTTCAGAATGAATTTCAAGCCTGTTCTCTGTTTTATCTTTTGTCAGTAGAATGTATTCAACGCAATAGAGAGCTGACAATTTAAATAACTACATTTTAAAACAAACGAAGCATTGATGTTAATGTGTGAAAATGGTCCCAACCCCTGGGAGTCCTGGTTCCCACCATTGTTTACTCTGACAACAGGATATAATTGCTTACTTACTTGGCAGCAAACTTTACCATCTGCTTGCTTGCATGCTGTCCCACAGCCACAAGAGCCTGGATATTAAACTGCTGCTGACGCAGGACTAAGAAACACTGCTTCCCTGAATACAAAGAGAAACAACACAGGTGTATTAAGGACAAGTTACTCGAGGTCTTTGTGAATGAGAAAAAATTCTTTACTATTTAAATATAAACTGAGCTTTTAAGAATGTGCTGTGTCTCTCTTTCATTCATTCCTGCCCCCCCTCCAAAAGGCTCCTTCAAACTCCTCAGCTGTACATGTACACAAACACAAACACTGAGATAAATTAAATAATTGCACCTTACATCTATAAACATTTGAATGAACACTTTCTAAAATAACAGCAAGCCTTCCAAGGTAAAGAATATTTAGACAAAAGAAAAACAACAAATCATAACTTTTAAAGTAACTTTTTCTTCAACTGCAAGAAATATACTTTTCCTTGTTTCTTTGCTCACAACTACTTCAAGTCTAAACTACTTTTAAATAATTTTTTTCTCATCTTCTCAAATCAAAGCTGTAGAGTTCACTTTACAAAGCTGCTCTGAGAGAATGAGGCTTGATTTTGCACCACAAGGACTAAACCAACAATGTTCATTCTATAATACACCACACATTCAGAATGAAGGGGAACAAAAGGAGTATTGATTCTAGTGAACGACAAGAACCTAAAAGACCCAATTAAAAATTCCTCTAAGAGCAATTTATTCATGAACAGCTTAGGGAAAAAGAAGTTAATAGGAATTAATAATAATGTGCAAAGAACATAGTGCATTTTGTTGACTTTTAAAATGGTATTTCCAAGTCAACAAAGCTCATTCTAATCTGTTTAGCTGACAGTTACAATCATTTCATACTTCTTCTCACACCTCTATTAATCATTTATTCTTTAATTTAGTTTTAAGGAAATATGGTGATTTTAAATGCTTCTTCCTACAGAGAAATTAACAACAAAAGTTTCACAGGTGTACCAGTAGCTGACAAAGGCACCAGTAGGACTTTAACCCCAAGTTCACTCAGAACGTCGTGACATTTCCATTGAAATGGTGAAAATAGAAGAAGCCAGAAGTTTTGTTATAGACAGCTACTTCCCTGTTGTTATTGACTTAAACACTAAACCAATAAACCAACACATACCTAACTTGAAAACTGACACTAAAAAGCCAGTTGCAGTTTTCATTTGTAATTATGCAGATTACCATTCCTGACACATAGCTACAGATAATTCAAGAGTATTAGAAAATAAATGCAGAACCCCAACACACAATCTCATGGAAATAAAAGCAAACATACGAAACTAGTACGATTAATTATTAAATATTATTTACAATTATTGAAAATAACTAATCTTGTCCTATGACAAAAATGCAACAAGATTAATTACGTATTTTTGGAAAACAGAGTACAACTACTTCTGTATTCCAGAGGCTGCAACATCCAATATGGTACAGATGCATGTATCTCTTGCAGGAAAACATTAAATAACAGACTTAAATTAGGAAAATACAGGCTGTGCTTCAGATCCTGCAAGTCAACAAAGAAAGTACAATTTTTCCACAGGACATGATATGCCGAGTTTCTTTAGATAAGGGAGTCATATCTCACATCTTTGACATCTCAGTGTTTCTTACAGTGTGGCTGGATACAGTATTTCCTGGGAGATAGTATTCATCTCCATGATTTTAGTCACAAACAATTTAGCAAAATATGATCAAAGTTTCAGCACGGATGTACTAGGTGTTCAAACAAGAAGTGCACAGTTGAAGACAGCTATGATGTAACTCAACGAGAAGACAGGGAAATAATGAAAGGACCTGCTATCACAGAATGGTTTGGGCTGGAAGAGACCTTTAAAGGCCACCCAGTCCAGTCCCCTGGGGACATCTCGGTCACTAAGACCAGCTTGCTCAGCTCCTCACCCAAAAGTCTGGCGGTTGTACTTCATCCCAAACACTGGAGCTCTGATGAATATCTGCATTATAAAAGGACTCAATGTCATTGCCAGAGTAACAGTAGCTGTTTTCACGAAGGAGGAGGATGTTTTGCAGAATGCAAGCAGTTCTAATCACACAGAAGATAAGTGATCAAACGGACCTCACTCACAGAACTGGTTAAAATATCCCAGCACAAAGATTAAAAGAGGGAAGAGAACTTGTCCTGAGAGAGCTGAAGGCATTTCAAAATAAAGCATCAAAAAGACCAGCCATAATCAAATCTAGCTCATGCTTAGAAGCCTTTCCAGACCAAGAGATGTGAAAACGGAAGCATTTCAGTAAGAAAAAATCTGGACAATGGGATCTTCTCTGTGTGTTTGCAAATACTTATGTGGTGTTTCGGTGAAAAGTAGAGCACTAAATTCACTCAAATTCAACACTGAACTACTCTAAGTTCCTATTAAAAAAACAATACCATGTCCCACAAGAATGCCTAAAAGACAAAATGTTTCAAAAGAAGTCTGGTTAAAAACAGCTGACACAGTAAAGTGCAGAGAATGTTCAGGCACTGAACAAGTAAGAGAGTCCATCAAAAATAAGCACATCAACCAACCAGTAATCCACCATCTGGGTTGTATAAAGGTACCAAATCACACAAGACCTTATGAAAGAAAAGGATGTAAGGAAGTAACATGCATAAAGAGTAAAAAAACATTGGTTGTATAAATTAAATGATGGTTACATACATTTGCCAGCAAAGAGAAGAGTTTACATGTTTATTATAAAATTTGGCCCAATATTTAAATTGCTCTTGGTGGAATTCTTATTTTCAGATGTTTCATAGACCTTTGGATTCATAATCCAAAATCTAGTTCAAGTCTAACATTCTGCACAAGCCCCAGCTGCCTGGCAAAACCCAGACCAATTTCCCAAGGGCTTTTCAGTGATAAACGTGATCAGTAGATTAGGCTGGTTTTAAAATAAGGCCAGAAATAACATTTATTCAATCTATGATACAAACCACAGGGCCCTGTGAACTTTAGTTTTAGTAGATCCACAGAAATTCCCAACACCCCATTCTTTACACATCGTTCAGTTAATTTCCATCAGACGCCATGAGTGACTTGCTATAGGAGACAGCTGGAATCTGCAGTTGTTCCCATCGATTTTTTTTTTTTTGGTTTATTGGTCAGAACCAGACAGGGTTAAATAAAGGCTATGTTGGTTATTTAGGAGTCAAATTCAAGTTTCTAAACTAAAGCTTGTTTTTGTGAAAGATTTTCCTGTTTCCTGCAAGGCTTTCCTTTCCACAGTGGTAGGAATAGTGCCACATTGTGCGTGGGAAAGGCTAATATTACTTTTTACCCTTAAACATTTGCTTTTCTTGTAAGATTCTTTCCCCAAAGCTTAAGTAAACAAGCATATGGCATTCCCTAGCAGCGCTCCCTGAATGTCAGAATTGTTCTGTGTTGTCAGACCGAGAGGGAACAAGAGGCATCATCAATAAATTCAGATCATTCATGCCCAATGATCAACTCCTTTTGCTCTCATTCTTCAGGTTGTGTTAAAGAGTTCTGAAAATAAGCACTGTTGTTTCATCAAAAACAAAAGTCTTTCCTGAGGTCAAAGTGAAGAATTACAACAGCTTCTTTTAGGTTCACATTGCCTTGTTACAGAGATGTTACTGTGTTTAATGTAAATGTATACAACATACAAGATCCCACATATCAATGTATTACAGAGAGCAATCAACAGCCACAGATGTTTACATTGTTTTCAAGGCCTGCATAGGCACCTGCTTCTAATATCCTGAATTCTGTTAATAGCCTGAACTCTTCCTATAATTGCAAAAAAAAAAAAAAAAAAAAAAAAAGCCAAAAGGATATTTAATTTATATACTGATAGTAACAGTAACATTTAAATCAGATGGAGTGTCTTCTGTCTGAACAGCTTCATGATGTAATGACCAAGGCTTTCACAGCTTTTGGAGCTGACAATTTCTTTAATTAACTACAAGATTTCCATTACAAAATTACTGAGGAAATCACAGAGGACTCCTTAAGTTTAAAGATTCTAACAGAAATTAAAATGTGCATGATGTGTATATATTTTTAATGCTGTTCCTTATTGTAACTGACTGTAACAGACACTCATTAAGAAGGACATGTTTTAAGAAAATGAATTCTCAAAAAGAAAAATGAAGCTGGTATCTTGACGATATTCTGTACTGGATTCTCACCCCTCATTTGCATCATTCCCAATTTTAAGACTACTGTTAAGTTTCGTTTGTGATGGTAATTTCTTTACACTTTTTTTTTTTTTTTTTCAATTCTTGGAAAGACAAGTTATTTATATCTACAGAGCTGCCAACACAACTGAAACCAGCACAACAGTTGTCAGCATCTGATGTCAGCTGCAAAGGCCAAAGCCTATTGAAGTTTGCATATGGCAACCTGGTCTCCAGAGGGAACTTCTGATTCCAGGGAAGAAATATGGCTGTCAGACAGCCAAGTGTGACAGCCCACACTGCAGAGAACCTACAAAAGGGCTTCTCTTTGGTCTTGCCAAAGAAAGATGATGCCTCTTATTTGAAGTTTCAAATTGATATAATTAGATACCGGTAATCAAAAGTAAGAACTCTGAGATTTTAAGAGATTTTTGTTTCGTGTCAAAGAAAAGGTGTGGTGAAAATATATATGTGCAGCAGAAGTGTGTCTGTCTTACAATGCATACATTTATAATACAAGTGTGTTTTACTGTAGATGCTTAGAAGAGCTTTATCTCTCAACTATTAACACCTTCAAGGAGAATGACAATATTTTTAAGTTACCACTATTTACAATTGTCCATATGTTATTTAGCAATCCAGTAAAACAAAAATTCACTTTTACTACAATAACTGATTTCCACACAGCTAAAATCAGAATCTTCTTTTCCCTCTTGGGAAAAAGAAGGGTGGAAAAAGAGAAAAGAACCAGTCAAAGTTACACTGAGAAAACCCTGAGGAACCAGCTGGCAAAGTTTTCTTGAATGCAAGACACAAGCAATAGATCATGAAACCAAAATAAACATTAAGATTGTACTAATGACATGAGGAAATAAAACCAAAAACCCTGGAGCCCTCTCACCTTTAGCTCTGCTGGTGTGAATTCTGCCACGAACCCAAACCTCTTCATCAGCCTTCTCCAGCGTCAAGTCTTTTATGCGAACCAAAACTCTATCTGAATTACAGAAAAAAACCACACATCTTAAAACAGTTTTTCACTTTAAATTCCAAATACAATCTCCATAATTGCTATTGATAAAATTGATGATAAATCCAAAAATTCTTTTTTGTAGCTACGGTGTAACTGACTTACTGAAAACACACAAGATGACATTTCCTTTCTTAGTGACTTGTACTTGATCCAGGAGCTTTAAATTGTTCAAGTTTATTTTTGACATACACAGCAGGGTCAAACTGCACTTTACCACCAGCCAGACTCGTGTAGTTCACGGCTGGCAGAGCCCAGCATGACTACACTGGTTTTGATAGGACTTCTCTGCACTACCTGCACTTATTAGTCTGAATTTCTGCTGCCTAAGGGATGTGTGCCCTGCTGCACTGTGCAGGGTCAAAGCTGCCATGTTGAACCCAGCAAAACAAAGGCTCAGAGGTAACATGACTACTCTCTGTATCTAGCTTATGTAAGGAGGATGAATATAACTGTAAAATAACTATTATTTAAAATAAAGGACTGAAAGAAATCACATATAAATGTGCATTATAAATTTAAAAATATTTATTTTGATTAAAACAACAATATTTTGGAGCAGTAAGAGTATTACTGTGTAAAATGGTTAACATTCACTTAAGGAGAATCTCTTTGACAAGCTGATCAAGCACTACTATCACTGTTAGAGCCGAGAGTGGATCAGAACCCTTCAAACCTCATGCAGCTGCAAAGCTAAATAACAACAGGAATGCAGGGAAAAAGAAGTTACCAAGGAAAATATTTTTCAATAAATCAGGACTTTAAAAATTGCATACAACCATTATGAACTAACTATATGCTGGGTGCATGCTGTTATTCCTTGCATGCTTCTTTCCTCACAAACTTCTCTCATTTCAAAATAACATTAAATTTGCTATGACACTTCCACTGTAGACTTTTCCTGACAGAACTTTTCTAAAGTTTTGGAAAAAAACCCCAAACTTTTGCCTGCTCCAGATTACCATCTGCTGTTCTGGACTCCTTCCTTCTGTCTCTGAACACCAGCCACAGCTTGCCCTGCAAGCCTATTATTCTGCACTGGGGATTTTAGGGGATTGAAAAGTTTTATTAGCTCATGTCAGGGTAATGCAGTTCTTTCTTCACAGACACATATCAAATCCAGAACAGAATGGAAGTGCACAGAGAAATGTGATAGGAAATTGACTCAAATATATTCATAAAGTGTGTACTTATGAGTGTGTGTGTATGTGTGTGTGTGTGCTGGGGAAGGGAGAAATGGGAATAAAGATGTTATTATTTGCCAGCAATTTCTGATATTCAAACTTTGTGTAGTAGTAAAGGGAACATGCAACTATCACAAACCTTCAGTATTTCTAAGAGTTTGATATTCAGATAGCTGAAATTACCTCAGTCAACCTGAAACTGTATTGTTACAAACTCGAAACATTTTCTAGGCAGAAGTATAAAGACAGAATGAGGTGGATTGTATGCATTAGGTAAGTATTTTTTAAGTCTTCTGGATACCAAACAGTTCATGTTTCACCAAGGTCAAACAAGACACACTAACACAAGAATTGTTATATGGTATTAATTATTAAAAACGATTTCACCTTTCACAGAAACGGTAATAAACAATATCCACAAGGTGACATCATAAAGCCCTTTCTTCCAACAGCAGATCACACAACCACAGAATGACTGAGGCTGGGAGGAGTCTGCAAGTTATCCCACCTAAGGCCATGGACAAGCAGCATGGCATAGAGCCAGCTGTCCAAGATCATGTTCTGATTGTTTTTCACTATTTCCAAGAAGGGAAACTCTTCCTGGGCAACCTGTACCAATTCCTGGTCACCCTCACAGGAAAAAAAAGATTTCCTGATGTTCATTGTGCCCATTGCCCATTCCTGTCACTGTGCTCCACTGCAATGACCTCGATGTAGCAACTATGTCACTTTGTTTCCCTCCTCTGACACTTCCCAAATCTAGTTCTTTCTTCCCTTAATGTACAGCCCAATCTCTTCTTTGCAATATACTAAATATCCTTATTTTTCTCTCAGAACTCCAACCTCTTCTAAACATGGGAGGAGAGGATAAAAGTCCAAAAAGCTCTGTGGGATACATAAAACAACACTTTTTCACCTCCATTCCCTGCCTGTCACATCAACCTGTTTACTAAGATAATTTATCCTGCATCATGGAATTTAGAACACTATGATCAATATTTCTTTTGTCGCTCTGTAGTGCCAGAATCTTCAAAGCACTGGAAAAATTTGTAAAAGAGAAGGCAAGTTTGACATAAAAACCTGAAAATCAAAAGCAATATAAGATGAAAGCAGCTTCCAGGGAGAGGATATGAGATAGTGGATCTGAAGGGGGAAAAAAAAGGAATGGCCAAAAATGGAGTTTTATTAGCAATCGTAGCCTCAAGCAGGCAGGAAGGACTTAAAGACCTGACATGACAGAAGGCAAGAACATCAGATAACCAAGGCAGCCAACATAAGCAGAAGAAAGACTTAAGTGAACCAAGAAAGTAGGCACAGGTGTATGTGAGTTCAACAGAGCAGGGTGGAGAAACAAAGTTGTGAACCTGAGAAGTTTTAATTTGCCTGCAGAGGAACAAGAATCTATCAGCATGGCAAAAGGACAATAAGCTTACTCCTTGGAAAGAAAGAATAACTTGTTCTGCTCACTGTAAGCTGTGGGAGAACCCTGTCCAGCCAGTGAGCCCAGGACAATGCAGCAACTGGAGTAAGCAGAACAGCAGCACTGCTGCAGCTCCCTCCGAGGCAGGCTGTGATGGGCAGGCTGTGATGGGCAGGCTGTGATGGGCAGGCTGTGATGGGCAGGCTGTGATGGGCAGGCTGTGCTCAGCACACGCTGTGTGCACTGCACAGCTCCTACCCCCATCGGCTGTGCAGCCTTATTCTTCCTTATTCTCTGGTTTGCAAATGGCAGGCAGTCTTCAGAGGCTTCACACACACTTCAGAACACACCTAGCTGTGCTTCTCCACCACTCCCTGTCCCAAGCAGCTGCTCCTCCATGACACCCAAGGCAAGTAGAACACTTTAGGGATCGACTGATGACAAAGAATATCTCACCCTCCTGTGAACCCTTTGGCAAGAACCCTCCCTGGCAGGAACAACTGAATCTGTCAATAAAAGTGCATTAGTCTCAAGGCAGGGACTAGGCTGATCTTCAGCTTTTTTGTTATAGACATTTTGTCCTTTATTGTTATCAAATTTTGGTGCTCTGAATAACCACTTCCTAAAATTTAAGAATAGCAAGAGTGCTGTAGATTGCATTTTAAGCCAAATGGAAAACTCACTCAACACTGTCCATACACTGAGAAGCCTTTTTCAACAAGGATGAAAGGTCAAGGCGACAACACAACTAAATATGACACTCAGCCTTTTTCATATAATTTCCTGTAGCTTTCACCATCTTCCTTCTCAACATATTTTTTCCTCCAGTACTTTTGAGTGTTTCTTCTGAATATGAGACACTTGGCATTTCTCCATGAAAGCAGGATGATCTGCCACCTCAGTGTGCCAGCTCAGGTCCCACACAGTTGCTTGCTCTGGGATGCAGAACTGGGAGAGGAAACACAGAGCTGGGCTGCTTCCAGTGTGATTTCAACCCCAGCTCCCTTTCTCTGGCAGCCAGAATGTATCTTATTCAACAATGACTGCTAATGCAGTCTCTGCTGGTTTTCCTGTCCTGTTACATACTTCATATAAAGCTCCCCTTCGGTTGTTTCCAACCTGAGTGCTCTTGTGGCTGCTTCTCCTCCCTACATCGTGCATTTCCCTTCCTAAAGGGGGATCAACCAAAACAACCACTCAAAGGAGAAAATGTATCAGCTAATCACAGATGATGCTGCTGGTTTACATTTTACTATGAAGAAGCTACAAGAAGCCAGTTTGTTACTTTCCCTCATTACGGTTTCATGCACTGAATTTAATACAAAGATTACTGTTTCTAGGGATACTGGCCTGGGAGATTGTTGTCTAACTGCTAAGTTTTTCTGAATCCCAATTCCCCAAGAGAAGAAAATCAGGATTTCCTGAATTCAGAGTGGTATGACTGATAAAACCCATAAATAATAATATGCAATATTAATGGATTTGGTGCCCACATACAGGAGAAATGGAAGGCTGCATAAGCAGACAGATCATACTTGCAGAGAAAGCACTGCTGTAGTAAGGCACAGCAGAACTTACTCCAAACACAGGAAAAACCTGACATCTCAGGACCCAGCACATTATAAATAACAATAATTTAATAATTACAAAATAGTCCACAGTGATGGACAGACACAAAACTGACAAACTGTGTAAGGCATGGTCCAGGCAAGGGCAAAGACTGAGATTCCTTTCAATCCAGAACTGAGCTCCAATACTCAACCACACTCAAGTATTTTTTTTTCTTCCCTCCAATCTCAATTTCCTGTTCAGACTCATATCCATGACCTCAAGTCCAATTACCACACACCTTCAAAAACTGGCCTTATCTTTCCTACACCCTCCCATTAAGTAGATTTAAACTGCAAAATAATCCCCAGCTTCCTCTTCTCCAGGATGAACAAGCCCAGCTCCCTCAGATGCTGTGGTCCAGTTCCCTGAGCAACATGGCAGCTCTTCACTGGCCTGGTTCCAAAATGTTAATTCAAATGTTAATCCAAAATGTTAATGCCTTCCTTGCACTGGAGAGACCAAAACTGGAGTGGCACTCCAAAGGCAAGTGTCTCACAAGTGCCAAATGTATCCCAATAAAAGGGGAAAACGCCAGGGGGATTTGAAAGAAAAAGTTTGGTCAATGGTTTCTCAAGGAAGTACTGAAGATATTTGGTAGGTAACTTCTTTTTTCCTTCCTTCCCACCCCCTCTCTTACAAAAATTTTGTTTTTCAACTGACCTGGTTTCTCTTGGGATTGTATCATTGATGACACTCCATATCTTTCCTTAGCATAATCCTAGAATGGAGGTGAGAAACATATATCAAAGAAGCACATACAAAAATACTGAACAACATCATCACAGAGTGAACTGAGGGAACACAGAATAATTAGCTATAATATTTAAAAAATGCATTTTTGCCTCATAGGAGATACACAAAGGAGAGAAAACCATTGTGCCCTGGAAGAAAAAAATAACTTCAGCAACAACAAAGACAAATGAGGATCATTACTTGTTACACAGAAAGTTAGTGTGATTATCTTTACAAAGAGCCTACTCCTCAAAATCTGAGTCCCACAGAAGCAGATAGATTAAATATTTCCTTCCCATATTCAGACACATTGAGAAATCCAGCATATCACATGTAATTGGCACAGCACGGTGGAACTTGACTGTTAACAAAATCTTCCAGGTAAGGCACAAAGGCAGGCAGCATTTTCACCAAAATATCGTAATTCTGCTTCCCCAACTAAACCCATTTATTTCCAAATAAAATCCCTTGGTTTATTTATTTTATTCTATTCAACACACGAACCAAAGTTCCTACTAAATACTTTATTTGGGGAGGGTCTTCGCTTGTTTGCTTTTGATGAATTGTGGCATATTTGTAACTTTAGGGAAGCCACCAATACTTGGAATTCCTTATTGCTGATGCAAGAATAAGCAAAAATTACTTCATAACAAAATGAACTAACGCTCATTGTTAGTACTTTTTTCTTCTTTAAGAAACACCGGCCTACGATTTTTCAGCACAGTTTTGTGATCTTCACATAGAACGCAGAAGCACCTGCAGGCCAGCAGGAGCCCCTGCAGAAACCTCCTGCTGTTGAGGAGCAGCCCAGGTGTTTCTGGGGGAGTAGAGCTCTTCAGGGAACCAGAGGCTGGGCCCGGCGAAGGGGGAGAGGGGGGACAGGCAGGTAAAGCCAAGGGCAGCTGCGCCCCCGGGCTCGGCCAAACCCCGCCTGGGCCCAGCCCCCCCCACCCCGAGAAGCCTCAACAGCGCGCCCGCCGCGTTCCCTGCGGAGACCCACATCAGCCGCCGACGAGTCCTCGTTCTCCTGGCGGCGGTCCTGGCCCTGCCCGCGGCCGGCGGCGCTCGGCATCCTGCGGCGGCCGCTGCGGCCCTCACGCTCCCTCACCACGCAGCCCCGCGCACGCCACGCCGCTTCCGCGCGCCCAACTCTCGCGAGAGCTCCGCCCCGGCCCCTGCCCCGCCCGGGAGCGTATCGCGAGAGCTGCCCCGGCACGCGCTGCCCGCCTCCCGCAGCGCGCGCTCCCCCGCGGGGCCCTCAGGGCGCGCTGAGGGCGGGGCCGCTGGGCCGCGCTGCCGCCGGGGCGGCCCCAATGCCGGCGGCTCCGTGTTCCCCTCAGAAGCCGTGCCTTCACGGAGCCGCCGCCCTGGCGAGTCTCGGCACCTCCAACCACGCTCTGATGATGTTGAAGCGAATGCTGCGGAGCTGTGCTGGCCTGGGCAGGGCTGAGGCAGGGTGGGTTTGGTCCTCGCTTGCCCTGCTCCGCAGCCCATCACATTGTGGCCAGAGGTAATATCAGAAAATCACAGAATTGTTTGGGTTGAAAGGGACCTCTAGATATCATTCAGTCTTACCTACCCCCGCCAATGCAGGGTTACCTGGAACGTGTCCAGGCGGGTTTGGGTTGTCTCTAGAGAGGGAGACTCCACGCCCTCCCTGGGCAGCTGATCCAGTGCTCTGCCACCCTCAAAGTAAAGAAGTTCTTCCTTGTGTTGAGGTGAAACTTTGTTTTTTAGTTTATGGCCAGTGTTCCTCATCCTGCTGCTGAGCACCACTGAAAACAGTCTGGTACCATTCTCTTGACACCCACCTTGAAGATATTTATATGCATATAAATAAGCATGTTGGACTATGAGGTGGCTAGCTAGTGTGGAACCAAATCAAAATGCACTTTTGTTCTATTAGGCCAGCAAACGTGGCTTCCCAGTGCTTACCCTGGTAGCAGTTCTGAGCCCTTGCCCAATTGCCCTGTTTATAATTAGCTGTTTATTAGTTAGCTACAAGTAGGTCTGGTAGTTTTGAGAGGATGAGCAATAGTGCAAATGCAGGTGTTTCCCTGCAGCTGGGTGCTTGGAGCAGTGCTACAGTTCTGAGCCAGGGCTGGCTGCAGGTGCCAGCTTTGAAACGACAGAAATCAAAGCTGGATGCAGCTGGCCAATCTATAGATTGTTTATTTTGTGCAGGGCAAGAAAGAGTTAGTGGTCCTGATTTAAATTCTAGTTTTGAATTTTCACATTTGACTAACTAATCCCTTTTGCGGTATCGATTAGAGTTCTTCATTTCCTGTCCTACAGTTGTTTATTTTGCAGCACTTTGTACTGCACGGGTTCAACATCTCTTGTGGGAATCCCCTTGCAAAGTTCCCCTTCTCCGAGCCTCTGTCTCAGAGAATTATCGCTTCACCATGAGACCGCACAGCTTTCACAAAATCCTTTCTTCTCATGCACTGTTGAATTAAGATTCAATGACAGAGAAGGCAAATCACTGTCAGTTTTCATTCCTCACCACAAGAAACGAAGTTCTGATGGTGGGGTACTGTGTATTGTGCTTAAATGCTAATGTAACAGTAACAAAGCACGGGGATTTCTCTTTGTCAGTTGTGTCTCTTGTTACCTGTCACTAGAGCCACTGCTCAACCTGAACCTGAACTAACAGACAGATGCAAATCTTGTCCCTCACCGCGGAGGGTGAGACAGTACCACCTGCACGACTCAGTGCTCTGTAATTCTTGGCATTTCACCGACTTTGCTGTGAAATTCAATCAAAAGAAACGAGCCCTGTAACCCTTCTTTCTGTGCTGGGAGCCTTCCAATGGTGACTAGCATGAGTATTTCCTCTGGGGCAAATAACCTGAAGGTGCTTCTGAAGGAAAAGCCCTTTTAATATAATGAGGGTGTTAACTGAAAACAAAATATCGCCCTTTAAAGGGCACTGTGGCTAATTATTCCACTACCAAACTTCCAGAAGAAGCATTTTGCAGAGTTCATGCTCTCAGGTCGTTGTCCAAGGTCCCTTTGTCTTGCAGTGTGGAAATAGGATTTTTGAGCAAAAATCTGTAATACTCTGAAAATAGAAAACCAGAAAAATGAAATTAAGACTATTTCAGTACGTAGCTAAATAAACCCTTCAAAATTCTCCACTTAGCTTGGGTCTGCAGCAAAAAATTTATTTTCCATCTCACTAAATCGATTACAAACCCTCTGTGAAGAACACAAAACATCACGTGCGGGCGACGCAGCTCATCTGCCGCACCTTCTGTTCCAGAGCGCTGGCGCTGACGCCCGTGCGATGGGGGCACTACCTGCCCCGGACCTGCGCTCCATCAGCGGGAGCAGCGCCGGAGCGGGCCCGGGAGCGGGGCGGAGGGGCTGGGGGGAGCGGCCAGCGCTGTCCCCCGGGACCCGGCCCGGGATTAGCGCATGGAAATGACATCACCCGCAGCCAATCGGGAGGCCCCGGGGGTGCAGCTGGATGCAGGCCATCCTCCACTTAAGTAACGAGACATGACATACCATGTGCTAATGCTAAATAATTTATCCCTCAGGCATATAGTGAATTGCAAAGCCAAGCTGAGGCCTGGTCAACAGTTTGTAGTTTAAATTAAAATTGGCTTTCCCATCTTCGAGGGAGGGGGTTGTCGACTGTTGTGATGAAAAGTGGAATGCAGAAATTCCTTTTTTTTCCTCTCTCTTCTTTCTCCCGTTACAGTTTGATCTTATCAAAACACTTCACAGTGATTTTGGAGCTGTACCCCACATATCTCTATTATATGAAGGAAATTCACAGAGGAAAGTTTAAGACGTTGTGAATAATTATATCCAATATATCCTTGAAACTTGGGCGTTAGCACCTGTAATATCCTAAACCAAAGCTATTCCAAGATTTAGTTCTATGGGTTTCAAGTTACAAATGTTATGTGGGCGTTGCCATAGCAGAGCCATAAATTTGTCTCGTTAGGAATGCAGAGGCATTTGCTGCTGCTCAGGCTGAAGCTCAGGCCCAGCCCGGGTCAGGATGCTGGAGCCAGCAGCACACAGAGATGGGGGTGATGTTAAACCCACGGCTCATGGCTGCTGAAACTGAAGCCTTTCCAACTCAGTGGGCCAGCTAAGCTTGGCCAAACCTTTGACATTTGTTAAAATATTGAGCTGATTTTACTTAAATACGCTAAACAACGTTTTCACTGAAACCACAAGAAGCTAAAAGTAGTCAGCACTTTCCCTAACCTGTCCTTAAAAGTGGTGGCTCAAATATTCTTTAATCTTCCAGTGTACTATTAGCCAGGAAATCAGAAGTTGCAATGTGCACGGTGTTGGTGGGAAGGAGATAGGAATCACCTTTAAATTATTTTAGGAGGAGAAATTAAAACAACTTCTGCCCTATGGAATAAATCAGAACGTATTTACCTAGTCTCTACTCGTTTGGCAAGTTAAAACCTAGAGAGCATGAAGTGATACAGAGATAAAAAGAGCATGTGGGGAAAAAATACAAAACAAATTGGTAGTGTCTCTGAAAGGTCTTCAGGGAATTCAGCTTTATTGCCACAATAGCACACTTTTTCGTGTGCAATTACTTGTTGTCATGGAAATGGATTTTGAAGATTTCTCTTATTTTGGATGCTGCAAAGCATGCTTAATTTAATTAAGAGGTTGCCTTTGATTCTTCCCTTTCCATATTTGTTTACTTATCTAGGTTCTTGTATGATTGTCAGGCCAATATCCAGATTTGCTTTCGATACCAAAATGAAAAAAATATGCCACTGAAGAAAAAATTTGCAGGAATAGCTAAAATATTAAAATATTATTCTGTAGGTTATGTAAGTTGATAGTGTGCCTTCTGTGATAGGGAAAGCTCTTCTATTAATAATTTCAACCTTGGCAAAAGTGTATTTTTGTAATTGATCATTCTCTTTTTGCTAAAACATTTGTGCAATGAATAACAAAGCCTTTGCATCTAGATCCAAGTAGGAACAGAATTTGGCAAATCTAATTCCTTCCTGGATTTTCGCAGCTCTACTTCCTTTAGGAAGCTTTTAGTCAATGGGAAACAAAGGCTTATTGAAAGGATTAAAGTTGCAACTATTCCCTTTGTTTTAGAGCTTCAATCACGGTTTTCCTCTAGTAAACAACATTTGCAATTAATAAAACTTCTAAAAAAACAGGAACTTTGGGGAAGTACGTGCTTATGATAAGCAGCAGGATTTCTTTTGACAGAACTCTATACAAAGGTGTAGTCTTTTTAAGTTCAGACAATGATAACAATTGAGTTTCCCAAAGCATTTTGGAAGTGCTCCTTCTGATAAACACAAGACAACATGCTCTGCAGCCAGGGATGAGCAATACATTTAAATAGGACATCTCTTCTTAACAGTTTTTGTGTCCCAAAATTATTTCAAATAGCTGCAAAAAGCTCACATTTTATATCATGCATAAACCCAGTAATTGTGCCTTACATGGTAAAATATCTGAGTGCATTGGACATACAGTGCTGCATATATTTATGAGCTATTATCCATAAATTGCTCATTGTTTCCTTTAATATGGCTCTTGAAAAAGGCATTTGATAATAGTTATCTGTGCATGAATAAGAGCACATGGAATATTTAATCTTTATCATTTATTTTTAACTCTTTTTATGTCATGAAATACAAGCATTTTCATGTTCATGTCAGCTGTATTTCTCTTCCTTGCTTTATGTTTACTTCCAAGGAATTCTCTCTGCCAGTGGGAAGCTGAGGGAAGCTGGGTAAGTTTGCTGGTGGCCCTCCCTGGAGGGCAGTGTGGAGCTGCCAGATCAGCGGGACTGCCTGGCACAGGAGATTTTTCATGAACAGCTCAGCTATTGTTCTCACCCAAGTGTCCAGTTCTTTTTCTGGGGTGGCTGATGTCCAAAGGGTGCTGGAAACAGCAAAGTGGAGCATAAAGGGACTGCAGTGCTGGCTGAGCCCTTAAGCACAAGGATATTGTTCTTTCTTACATGACATTTCTCGTTTACAGAAACCATCTGAAGCCATTGTCCTTCTGATAATTTTCACACTTTTATCTCACATGTAGGCAGATTTTTTTTCTTTTAGATCTTGCCAGCTGAGTATTCCATATCCTTGCTAACCTCTAACCCCGAGTCAAGTTCTGGTGAAGTTATAAACCTTTAGAAACAGAAAGTTGTGATGGGAATCCTGGCTCAGGCTTGGTTTCAGCAGCAGGAACAGTTCTCTGTTATCAGTAGATGTGAGTCAGGCACCGGCACTAAGGCTGATCTTTGAGATTGCCCATTAAAAGTGCTCTTTGTTGCCGTCTGAAACAAACAAGAAGCAGCGACGAGTCATCTAAATGATTAAATGTGTCACAGAGGATGTAAAATGCTATTTTTGAGCCATTTTCTTACAGCAATTGTGAAGTATTTTGTAAACAAAGTGTGTTATTGGTCGAGGGTGCTCCATCAGACATTCTGCATATATCCATTGGCTCAGCCTGTGAAGACAGCCACACAGAAGTTTGTGGGTTGGTGGAAATGGACAGACTGATTCCTAGAGGAAATAAGCCTTAGCATGAGAACAACAGCTGAACTGAAATCCCATAAGCCAGGAAGAACAGCTACACAATTACACTAACAGGTGGTTGGTTTCAAAACAAATTTCAAGGTCTGACAGCTCAGTGCACCTGCTTTGGGCTGATTTCTTTTAAGACTTGGTTTTGGCATGAATCATTGATAAAAACCATAATTCTCTGTGTCTGAGAAAAGTCATCATTACCATATAGTGATGATAAACTGCTAAAGCTTTCTGAAAGTTGTGCTTAGCCAGAAGGTAATGTGGCTCATTCTGCACACTCTGTCATTAGAGTTCAATTTTTTGAACTGAGAGTTTTGTCTCTCAGTCCTACCAGGCAAACACCACAGAGCTCTCCTTCTGTAAGCTGAGATAATTTCATTGACTAGAGTGCTGTGATTTGAATTAGGTATGACTTCAGCCTTTGCATTCACCATCGTAAGAAAAAATCAAAATTTATTTTGACAAAGATTTTGGCAAAGATATTCAACAAATTCTGAGTATCTGTTGTATAGTACATAATTTATACACTGAATAATTCTGAATCATTACAAAGGTCATACTCTTTCTTCTAAATTTTTTTAATTGCAGACATTTCATCTGGTGAGAATTATTTGCTTATATTTGTTCTCTGCCTATAGAATTCTCATGAATTTTAGACAAAGGAAGGATGGTCATTTTCATTTTGGAGAAAAAAATCAAAACAAGCTTTTATCATTCAAATGTCTGCACTGGTGATCCTTTATGGGTGGCTCCCACATGTCATTAAGAAATAAGATAAATTTGGTCAGAACAGATTGATAAATGTAGCTTTTGGGATTGAAGTTGCTTTATTTCTACAGAATTGAAATGAGATCTTCAGAATGGTCTAAATACCTAGAAATTCATGTTCCTCTAATTTTCAGGCAGTGGGATTACAGAGTGCCAATTTCATCACATCTCTGTAAGATTTGGGTCTTCATTCTGAACACCTCACTTTGCAAACCTAATACCTCAGGGTTTTATGGGATGCAGTCCTGAGCTCTGGAAATGTGTGGGCTCTTATTCTCTTCTAGAGACAGTAAGAAGAATAGGATGACAATTTTCAACTCTGAGCAAGTAGTGTGGTTAAAATAGGCAGGCTACATGCAGACCTACAGCCCAGTGCCAGGCTGGGGCCACCAGTGTGACTGCACTCTGCTCACACTGCAGCTCCCCTTCGCTGCAGTGCCTCCTGTATCCTCTTGTCTGTTGAGCAGAACTTGCAGATATTTATAAACTTCATGGTGTTCTGATTGTGGGGAGGGCCAGAGCTGCTGGTGTGGTGCTGCAGTGCTGCTGCGGGCCTTCCCACTCTCCATTTTGCTGGTTTTTAAGGACCTGAAGTTAGGATTATATGGTTAACAGCTAGTACCAGAGAAACAGAAAAATAGTGATTAACCTGGCATCTCCCATCTCCTTCTAACAAATGAAAATGCTAATCTACATAATAACAGCTTTTTGTTTTAGCTGTCCTTCATTCAGAATGACTAAATACATTACATGACAGCAGTGGTGGTTGCTTTTTTCTAAAAATTCTGTTTCTCAGGTCTTGATAGATTACTCTTTTTATTGGATTGCAGTGGATATTCCTGTTAATTTTCCTTGGCTGCTGTATATGATTTGACTATGTGACTGTCAAGGCCTGTCTGTTAGATTTTCAAATTTAGATTCTGGATTTCATGATCTGTAGACGTGAGACCATCTTACTGGAAAATAAGATATGAAAGTTACTGAGTTACAACTTATGAAATATAATTGAAATGCCCACCTTTCAATTTTCTGTGTCAGTTATCCAGGTGTGCAGTGGTTTTTCCTTTGTTGTAGTTATTCATTAAACGAAGGCTGGCTTTTTTTTTTCTTTTTTTTTTTTTTCTTTTTGGCTGTCAGCTTAAGACAGACACTAGCACAAAGTTAAAACTTCAGCTGCCTTCCTTGGGGAGGAAGAGTTAGCAAAATTGAGCATTAGATTCAAGAACTGGGTACAGGCTTTTATGACTTGAAGGCTCAAGATAGAGAAAAAAAACCCCAGAAGATGATGTGGATGAAGAATCTGAGGACCTACAAATTTCCCCTCTTGAATACCTTGCAGTGAGCCAGGGACAGCTCTTTTCTGCCGCTGGGAGAGACTGGCTGTCCCCAGAGCTGTGTGACAGTTCAGCTCCTGTGGTCCCCTCTGTTTACCCCTAAGCTCAGTGTGCAGCCACACTGTCAGACTGAGCTGGCCCTGTAAGGCACCACTGTCCATTCCAAAGTCATCCAGGTCTCAAGCTCTGGTGTTTGTTTACCTGGTGACCTTACTTGAAACACAGAGAGAAATGCTCTGGTGAACATGCAGCACAGATGAGGGCTAGTGATCTCCTCTGATAAGGTTTGCTTCTCTGAAGTGAGCCTGATGAAGAGCTGAGGAAGAGCCGGTGGGCAGTAGCCTGTAGGGCACAGCTGTTTGCAAAGGCAGGTTTGTCTATGGTGTGAATCATCCGGAGATGTGCCCTTGGGTTTTCTGGATTGGAGGCTGGTACTGCTGTGTTAACGCTTCCTGCACCCGGTGTGAAAGTGCTCAGGGTTGGGTTGTACTCTAACACAGCAGATGATTTCAACCTGCTAAGTGACTCTCCTTACCTTCTTAGAATGGGGCTCTAAGCTTCCCAGAAGGTCAGGACATCTCAGGACTTCGTTTTGAATGCTTTTCTCACAGACCTGAGTGTTGAAGAGTGCTCAGATTTTAAATTGAATCATTTGACCCGCTTTGTAGAGGAAAAAGAACAAATAGAATTGGGAGTGGGAAGGTCACCGTTAATAGCACATTAAGTACTTCTCAGCAAGCTTTAAAATTGCTTTGTTTCTTACTCTCCTAGTGCTGCAAACATGACAAGCCATGGAAGACTTTAGAAAACAGCTCCAGGAAGCTACAAAGGCTGTTGGGAAAGCAAAAAAGCCAGCTGGACCGGTTAGTGTCAGACACATTTTCTAATAGCTGTGGTGGGTTGATTTCTCCACATTTCTCAGTAGATGCACATCACGTGTTCTGAACAGTGCAGTGAAGCAAGTGAGGATATTCTCATACAGAAAGATCACTTTTTAAATGCATAACAATAGGCTGCATTCTATTTGGAGTCTTCCTAAATCCCTGATAAATAGACACCTGCTTAATCCAAAGTTGAAGAGAAAATGAAAATTTTAATACATCCTTTTTTCGGTTACAATTTAGTTACTGGACTTTCTGTTAAGAGACTCATTTTTCTTGGCTTGGGCACAATTACTAAAGCATGCATTTGACAATTAATTGAGAAATATGTGGGTTTCTTAGAAATGTCAAAATTCTGAACCTCATACTTAGGAGATTTGTTTAGAAGGAATGTTGCTAGTAGTTTGTGGTATTTATATTTGAAGAATCAAGGGATGGGATAATACTGACAAGTCATAGGTTAAGCTTCTTAGTGAGAATAAGTTTGTAGATAGCAAATCTCTTATCATGAAATCATCTAGCTCTTCTCAGTTGTGATGTCTGAAAAAAGGCATTGGCACTAGGATGTATGGTGATGAATGCAGGGGATGTATCCATGTCTGTAAGTTGAAGTAACCATCGTGTATTTCCAGAGAACCTATTACCAAGGTCATTGTAAGGCCATGTGCTATCCACAGTCTCTGAATATCCACAATCTCCTTCCTTCCTAATTGTGGATAAATAGGAGGGGTTGCTTCAGCAGCATGCACTGGCCAGAGTGGTCTGCACAAGCATTTGCACTGTGTGCAGTGCACAGTGGGAAGACTTGATATTTCCTGGCTCCCTGCTTGCTTTCCTTTCCCTTCCTTCCTCCGCTGAACAGCCTGTGTCAGTCTCCACAGTGTGTAAATCCTGCTTGCACACAAATGTGGTCATTTGGTACCTGTCAAGGAATGGCAGTGGGGGCAGGTGTTCCTCTGTCACTGTGTTTTACCTCTTGCCACTGGATTTCATTTCTCTCCCTCAGTATTTCATTGCCTCCCATATGGAGTCTAAGAGACATCTCTGATGTCAATCAAAGGAAGTTTTCTTTTCCTGTTATGTCTCCAAGAGCCCAATTCTCCTTGTCATGCACTAACTCCAATTTGTACATAGTAACTCTTTCTCTGTGGTTGGGTAGGTTATTGAACTATGTTTCTCATTCTGCCCTTCAATTTTGCTTCCACAAAAGGAACCCATAACTCTTTACTTTAGGAATCAAGGGAAGGTTTTGTTGGCATGTGTTTTACAGGCTGAAATATTTCTGACATTGAAAACAAAAGTCTCATCTCTCTAAGATAAGGCCTTAGTTACATTTACAATATAGCTTTTTCCAGAACAGTTTTACTCACTTTGGAGGGAAATTTGAATTCTGAAGTGATACTAATTTAAGT
This sequence comes from Cettia cetti, assembly GCA_013401135.1. Lineage (NCBI taxonomy): Eukaryota > Metazoa > Chordata > Aves > Passeriformes > Sylviidae > Cettia > Cettia cetti. The sequence goes on from VZUI01039792.1 coordinate 97,277, forward strand.
CATATGTATGCACAGCATGAACAAAAGGAACTGGTTCTTTATGAGAGACAGACAACTACCTGGGCAGGTAGGAAGAAGGAGAATGCTCGTTTTGCAAAGGCAATGCAAAAGGAATCTTTTGTGTACTCAGTTCAGCAAATAAGAATAATAATAACAGAGACCTAAATGTGGCAAACAAGAAAGGATTTTAAAAATATACTGACTGACCTAATTGAGCTGGAATTGCCTTTGTATGATCTACTGTCATGTACTTTAAAGCACATTAAACAAGAAAAAATGAGGATAATGCCTAATAAACTGGTTTTGACTTTGAATGTTTGAGCTGTGAAATGTCTTGTTTCAAGTATTTTTTTGTTTGTGATATCCACAATTGGTGACTGGTTTCTTCCTATACATTATCATCTATTCACTCCACCCAAAGAGGGATGGGACATTCAACCTTTGTCTTTGGAGTGAGAAAATAAGCTACATGCAAAGAGAATGGATTGTCTGTTATTGCTCTGTCTGTCCCAGTGGCTCTTTTTGAAGCTGTCAGCCTTTGTAAATTATAAATGTCATATAGCTTTTTTCCAGAGTGGGTTGAATAAGGTCTGAAATTGTGGTCTAATGATAAAAGTTAAAGCTGTAAACCAAGGTTGACATAGAATCACAAAGGAAAATAATCTCATTTTAACTGACTCTGTAGGTGGTACAGTGTTCTACAGAATCACTGAGGCATTACTTGCTCTCTAATTGTCCTTCATTTTCCTGTGCTGAGAAGCTATTAGTGCAGGATATAAATTGTGTCTGTGTTGGATTTCTACAGCTAACTGGTAAGGAATCAAATTTTTAATTTGTCACCTAGAGCTCCCCAAACACCCCTAGAACTTCAGACAATAAAAGCTGCTAAAACCTGAGGAGTTTGGAGTCACCCATCTGAGAGACAGTGCTGAGAATTTAAAGGCTTTTTGGCCAATTTCAACTCTGGGACCCGTTTTCTTTGCAGTATACTGCTTCAAGCTAATGGATTTGTAATTAGTGGGGAAGCCAAATGCATAAGGCTGCTCACTATTTAAAAGTATCACAGTTCAAGCTTAAGAGACAGTTCATTACAGCAATAATACTTCTTTGTCTTCACTGCAGTTACAAAAAATGATCTTTACATGTTGTGCTTATTCGACTCGAATGAAGCCATGGTCCCATCATGAACCCTGTAGCTTTCTTCTGTTCTGCTTTGTTTGTCACAAGCCACTTTCTGCTTAGGTGGTTAATTGTAGGCTTGCTTTGGAAGAGTGTTGGTTCTGGCTTATGGTCTCAAAAGCAGCAGCCTTAAACTGAACAGGGAATAATTGAAATCCTGTTGCTTCACAGAACCTTAAGAAGGCTCATAAAATATGACATGAACTCTGAAGACACAAAATGAAAGATCTGATGATGAGTGGGAAGAAAAACTTTCTGTCCAGAGCACATGATTTAGCTTTATGTCTCCATTTCCAAAATCACCTCCAAACAGGATCAAAATCATCCCTAGTATTTGCTTTAACTATTAAAATCAGTGGTTCAGTTTGCTGTAATTTTTCATTGGATGTCAGAAAAATGTGTATGATGTATGTAAAAAACTTTTTTCCCCCTTCATTGTGATCTTCTCCTAGTCTCACCTGGGTTTTTCTATCTCTCTCCTTAGTCCTGTGTCTTTTTCTAGAAGTTCTCCCAAATTTCTGAGTTTCTTTCTCAGGAATATTCTCAGCCAAAAGTTCTCAATGGTATGAAGTCCAAAACATTATTTCATTTTTCTTCTTCCCTTCATAGTCTTCATATGTTTAAGCATCTTGGAGAAGTATTTCATTTGAACTTATGCATCATTAGTGAAGATCTGTGTGTGAAGAACTGAGAGCAGAATTGGCTTACACTCTGCTCCAAAAGGAAATTGAGTAGGATCCTGCAATTCCGACTTGTTTCCCTTTCCAGCAGCAGTGAGCTGAATCAGAAGGGAACTAATGAATTCTGGTCGATTTCCTTCAGCGCACCAAAGCTCTTTAAACACATACTGAAGAAGGGAAATGAAGTAGGATTAGTCCATTTCCCTTTGAAGCCAGCTGTGTGTTCACAGTGCATGTACTGGAACATTATTTCACTTGCCAGTTTCTGGCCGTGGGCCAAACTGTAGTATCATCTTGTATTGATGCAGGATCCAAAAATACATAGAAAAACACATGGACTGCCTCTGGACAAGAAGTAAGGAGTTGGTGTCTGTATGGCAAATTGGCTTGTGTTTTTAACTTTAGTTCATTACTTGTTTGGCAAGGGATCACCTAATTATTTTTTTTATTATTTTTTCATTAGCTTTGCAATAGCCAGAAGCAGTTCTGGGGCCTTAGTTTCCCCTTCAGACTGACTTCAAATGGGAGTGTGAATTTTTAATGTAATATTAAGACACTTTTTGTTTCTTTCTTACTGCTGTTGTGTTTTTGAGGGAGAAAAGTCCCACTGTTTCATCTTATGGAGAGTGTTTGGGGAAGAGGGATGTTTGAGGAGTTGTGTAATACTGAAAGCTGTATGTGAGTGACTCATGCAAGTCCTAACTGTTGTTGTGCCTGTATATAGCACCTTTCTTTCCAGACAGTCTCAGAACATTTTGTAAATAATGTGGTGATTTCCTAGTGTGTCACACTCTCAGAGACTGAAGAAAGGACTCTTCTGCTCCAAAAGGATGAGACTTTGTCAGTGCATTTTTTAATGTTGCTGCCACAAAGTTGAACAGTTTTGATTTGTTGTGTAGCAGATAAGCAAAAGATAAGCAGAGTCTTATCCACAGCACTACACATGTAAAGTATGCTGGAATGAGAAGTGTCTGCTGTCACCTAAGTACTGTGCCATTGGAAAAAATTGGGCTGGAACCTTTCTTCCACAGAGCTATTGGATCTCTGTGTCTTACAGGGCCTTTCTTATAGTGTGCTCTGTGACAGTGACCCTGGCTTTACCTTTTACAGGGCATCTGAGATTGACATGCTTTCCCATGCCACTGGGTTTTGCCTGTTTCATTCCAGGACACTTCTGAAGGCACAAAGGAAGCTGACACATGTGGTGGCACAAAGGAGGGTGAAGCAGGCAGTCACTGGTGCAGCAGTGGCAGCTGGAGGTTGTGCTTTGTCACACTTGTGTTGACGTAGCTGTGCTGGAAGAAATCTGTAGTACAGTGCTGACTCCAGGGATCAGTGCATGAGGGTTCTTGGCTGCCCTTAAAGTAGATGTGCACTAACCAAATTAGGGATTTGTAAATTAGGACTGGGACATCAGACTTGATCCAGAAGTGAGGGGAGGATTGGTGGAATACCCAGAGCACCAGAGCAATATTAGACTCTGTCAGGCTGAATACAGTGCAGCTTCTCTCTGAGGTTCAGCTTTGCTTGCAGCTTGAGTGAGCTGCTGAGCTGGTACCACAACTGACAGAAGGCAACTAGCATAAGCAACCTTCCTATGGAAAACGTGCTAACAGGAAATTTAAGGAAGCTAGCAGTAGATGTAATGAAACTTGCCTCTTATCTGTTTTTTACCTAATGATAATACTGTCTGTAACAGACAGTGCAGGATTGTGATTGCAGGGTTGAGTTCAAACCACAAAATCTGAATACGTATGGGCCTGCCTTTTGAGAAGATTAGGCAGCCCAAAACTAAATCCATGGATAAAGCAATGATCTTTCTTCAGGCTTTGGAAAAGCCAGAGGAATTTCTTAGTTTGCTGTTCTTTGTTCCCAGGAAAGCATGGTGAAAGGAGGGAAAATAAGAAAGGGTATACTTGCATTCCCTAAAGAGGTCTGTAAAAAAACCCGAACAGCCAGGCAATAGAGTCAGGTAGGAAAAGATGAATGGCCTTGAGAATTTACATGCAAAACTGCCCTTGTGGGAGAGCTACAGGGAAGCTTAACAGGTCTCCATGAGTACTATAAACTCAGCCAAAAGCTAACAGAAAGTTGTCAGTATTCTGCAAGCCCAGGGAGCAGTCCCAAACGCATGCATGCAGATTAGACATGCATGACTTCTGGGGGCCCTCCGATGGAAGAGGATGCACCCGATCAGGAGAGCGGGGGAAAAACAAACAACAAAAAAAAAGTGCAGATAATTCAGTACTCCCTAACCCTCAACTCTGGAGATGTTCCCTTTTGTATCCAGCACAAGAGAGGTAGAAATTAGGCCACAGCATCACTGGAGCAGACGGGCACGCTCTGTCTGCGCCGCAGCAGCATGCGCTTCTTTCAGAGAGTTGCCTGGCAACGGAATGCTGTCCGCCCGAGTGACTGCAGGAGCCCATTGAAACCCTGCCACGGGCAGGGCAGGGGGAAAGGAGGAGAGGAAGGAGGAGGGGGAAGAGTGAGCTCACCAGTTCAGAAATTTCTGGCAGCAAAGCCAGGACACCAAGAATGAGACAGGGAAAGGGGAGAAAAACTCTTGCTATTCAAGAGTAAATCTTTCCATACAAATCTAATTTGATTTCATATAAGTCAGAGGGAGGGATCTAAGTCCGTTGATTTTATAGGATAAGTGAGGATGATCCGTCACACCCAAAGAATATATTGTTTCTAATATGTAGGCTATCCAAGCTTCTGAGAAAGGAAAGGTGCTTGTGGGAAGCTGAATGCACATTCACAACCTCGCTGCAGGTGGTGAGAGGCTCCAAGTGCACGCCTTCCCTCGGTCCCCATGCCGGGGGATGGCTCTGGGTGGGCTCCGGGGTGCCCAGGGAGGGACGCGGGGGCTCTCCAATGACGTCGTTAACGCTGTGCTGGGACCGAATCTATTCTGGTGACCAACAATCGCATTGCAGCGTTCTGCCAAATGATTTCTCTTTGTGTGGGAATTAGTTAAATATCACTTCATCTGGGATTTTAAAGATCCTAAGGGAGTCAAGTGTTTAACTCTCACTGAATTTCAATTGCATATCTCTCTGGGAAAATTAATGAGCTGAGTCCCAAGGAGCCTTGCTGTTTTCTAAAGAGCTAAATGTATTGTTTGTTGTCCAAGTCTCTTTTTCCTTTCATATATACATACAGAGTGTTCACTTTAACATGCAGAAACATTTGTCAGAAATTGGTAACAGTTTGGAGTCCTTGCTTTTATGAAACAAGCTTTCAAATAATTCCAGCTAAATTCTACTGTGAGGGTTGTGAAGCAAATAGCTGTGAAGACAGACATCTTGACCACTTTAAGAGTTAGCAGTTCTCTAAACTAAAACACAATTCTCTCAGAAGTCAAGATTAGACTCAGGAAATGAGCATCAAAACAGCCTTCACTGGAGGCTCTTGTAATATGCTTTCCCAGTGAAAATTCAGGCCCTGGAGAAAATAATGGAGTTAGTTAAATATTCAAACAGGAAATGCTGTATTAAATCAGACCAATATTCCATTTGATATGAAGCCAATTTTTGACAGTTACCAGAAGCACAGGAAAGTATATTAGGAATAATTTTGAAGAGGGTGGTCTGTAAAGGGTATCTCTTCAACTGTAATCTCTTTGTGGTAGGATTACTTTTAAAAATGTAAAACTTAAAGAAAATATATGTCAGTATGGTTGGTCATAGTAAGAACTCTGGAAGGGCTGTAAGATCCAACAGACAACTGTATATATTGTAAATTTGAATTATTTTTTCAGAGTGAACAATTTCTCTGGTGCATGCTGCCAGGAGCTGTTGTCACACTCAGTTGTCCAATCTTCTTTGATTTTCCTCTAGGTATACATTGGAATCCAGATAGCAGTATGAATGTGCTTAATAAATTCAAAGTAATTGGACAGGAGTTATTGTATCTGAGGCTGGTGAGGTGTTAGGGATTGAATACATTCTCCAAGAATATGGATTTGTTGTTATACTGCCCTGTTGTGCCACCATCCTGCAGCAGCCAACAACTTTTGAACATCAGCGTGGTACTGAGTCAGGTAGAATCAGCATGGATCATTTATGGCTCATTTCTCAATTAAATAATTGGTTTTATGGTGACAGCAGAAGAAACTCTCTTTTCAAAAAGATATACCAAGAAGTAGAGATAATATTTCCATTAAATCTAAAAAATTATATCCTATGAAATACCAAACCCAGTCACTTACACTTTTTTTTTTTTTTTTTATCACAAGGCATGAGAAGAAGCTATAGTAAAATAAAATTTAGATAATTTTTTTTTCTTTTGGAAACTAGAACATAAATTACTGGGTTTTGTAGTCTTTTCATGAGTGTTGGGATCTTTCAAGAAACAATTTAGACTGGGAAGAATTAACTATCCAAGTAATGGGTGGTTGAGACAGCTACAGCTGTAGCTTATAGGGTACTGAAAGAAAGAAACCTTTTGGGATCAAACATCCTGTGTGCTCTCCCTATGACATTCATACTTTAATTCAAAAGTGCAGTCTTCTGAGATATGTTTCAGATTCTGTGTTGCTGCTGTCATCAAGCATATCATTCCTATTATTCTCAGTTCACTGGGTTGTGCAAGAAACAGTTTTTCTCCCAAAGCCCAGGAAATGAGCCATGTTGATTGTTCATCAGAGAATACAACTGAAGTTTAGCTTTGTGTGGGACTGCAAGAGTGTTTTCTGTAATCAAAAACTGTGTATCCATTCTGTGTCTGAAAGTAGGATCATAAGTTCCCAGGTTTTCCAGGATTTGTAATTATTTCAGCCATTCTGATACAATAAGACTGGCCTCTGTCGTTGCTTTTCTCTTATCAGATTTGCCATACTCTGCAATACAATAAACGCCCACACAAAAACAATGTTAAAATAAGGTTAAGGTGAGGACATATATTCACAAAGGAAGGAAGTTCTGAAATACTGTTTTCATTAAAATCTTCACTCAACACTCAGAATGTTACGAAAGTTGAAGGGTCTGTGACTGAGGACTGAAAGTATCCTAAATTTTTTACTACTGTGGTATGATCTTTATTGTACAAAAGGATTCTTCAGTGATCTGACCCATCTTGATACTCCCATCCACTATCAAAATGCATGGAAAGTTATTACACTAGATTAGTTGCTATACTTACTCCTGTATTTTTTATGCATCAGTAGGTTTTTTCTTTGATATCCAGAGACAGCATTCAAAACTGAGAGCCTGTGTTCCATTCTGAATTTCTCTGCTTCTCAGAAACATCCCCTGGTCATCCTGTTCTGAAGCTCTGAAATGGCAGCTGCACTATCTGATTTGAAGTCTCAATTGCTGTCAACTGTTGTTCTTTTACAACACCACATGGAGCTATTTAGGCTTGTTGAGACATAGATTTCCAAGCACATTTACTCAGTTTCATTTGGACATCACAAAAACTGCCTTTGATACAAATCTTGTTCACTTTGATGAGGTTTCCATAGATTCCACAAATATGACACCTAGATTTTTTTGTTTATTGACTTCCTCTTATGCTTGCCTTCATTTTGGCATGATATTATTCCTGCATATCATTTCACATTCACCTAGATTATTTTGAGGAATTTTGTGCTGTTTTGTCTGAGATTGCTTTGCTGGAAAGCCACAGCATATTTGAGCAGCTGTATCATATGCCACTGGCAAAGTATTATAAAAAGTGTAAATAATAACTTCAATATATCTTCCTACCGTATTTGCTATCAAGAAACAGATTTTTTCAATTAATTTAATATAATCATCCAGTAAGTATATTTGATGATAGAATAGTCACCTGATAATAAGTAGACATCAAGCAAAAGCTACAGTTTCTAATAATGAGATTATGTGGAAGAACCGTGAGGAAACTGTAATGACTGTACCAGCATCAAGAACTCACACCTTTTGCAAATGTTTTGTGCCCTCAAATGAACAATGAACAAAAATGTGTGATGTTCATTGAGCCATCTGAACAGTGCAGGAGGAGCTGTGATCTTTTTGTTAAAGGCAAGTTGTGCCTGTCAAATTTGCCAATCTTCTACAGCAGGATTACAGTCTTGGTGGAAAAAGGCAGAGCAACTGATAGAGTCTACTGAACTTGTGCAAAGCTCACTTAGACACTGTCCCACACAATATCCTCGTCTCTAAACTGGAGAGAGATGGATTTGGTGGCTGGGCCACTTGGTGGGCAGGGAATGGACTGGCTGGTTGCACTCAAAGGGTTGCAGTCAGTGGCTCCATGTCCAAGTGAGACCAGTGACCAGTGCCGTTCCTTGGGGCTGGCATCAGGACCTGCTGCTGTTCAACAAGCACAGTGGGGCTGAGAGCACCCTCTGCAACTTTGAGATGACAACAACCTCTGAGGTGGACACAGTGGAGGGAAGGGATGGAGAAGACAAGGTGCTGGGAAAACCTTAAACCCCCTTCAACTACTTAAAGGAGCTACAAGTGAACTGCAGAAGGACTTCTTACAAGGACAAGGAAGGCTAGGTCAAGGTGGAATGGCTTTAAACTGGAAGAGGGTAGATTTTAGATTAGATATTCTGAAGAAATTCTTCCTTGTGGTGATGGAGAGGTCCTGGCACAGGTTGCCCAGGGAAGCTGTGGCTATCCCTTCCCTGGAAGTGTTCAAAGCCAGGCTGGATGTGGCCCTGGCTGATCTGGTCTAGTGGAAAGTGTCCCAGCCCATGGCAGGGTGGTTGAAATGAGACAAGCTTTAAGGTCCCTTCCAAACCAAGCCATTCTATGATGCCAAGACTGTGTAAAGGAGACAAATTATGAACTGTATTAAAACAATTCCGAGGTTTTTCTTGTTACTGTCACTCTTGGATGTTTTTATTTACGAATAAAAATGTCCATACAGAGAGAGTTTAGATTTTTGGATTTTTTTAAGTAGTTGTTCTACTTTGAATGTGTATTTTATCTTACTTGGAAGAGAGAGTTTAGGCAAGGCCTTAGCTTCTATCAACATACTATTCCACTATATGCAGGTTTTCATTGCAAGATAACATGGAAAGCTGTGGGACAAGGTAGAATATATTCAGTTTAAAAATTCTGTAGAAAAGCCTGAATTTGTATGTATATTTGTAATTCTGTACTCAAGTTACTGCTGCCATGAGGAGATTTGTATTTTTTTTCTCATTTTACCATATATTCTGTTTTGTTTTGTTTTTGTGTTTCTGTCTCTTATCTGTTCTATTTGTACTTTTTTTCCCCCACTTGTGTTAGAAAATAAAATCAGTGAATTAACAGAAAAAACATATAAGGTAAGAAATAAACAGATTTTCAGTTACAGCAGGCATTTTAATTATCATTAATAGGGATGTACTTCTTGAACATAAATTACTGTCGAAATATGGTGGCTGTCAGATTGACAACAAATCTGATTTTATTTATTCTCAGTGTAGGTACAGATCCTTTGTTGTCTAAGTTGTCATAACTGATGACTTGGTGAACTGTGATATATTACTCCAGCTGGGGAGGGGCCAGTGTAAGAATATTGGTGAATCAGTTGTTCAGTTTTTCTTTCATTTTACATTTTCTCCCTAGGTTTTCATTGATTTTACTCTCCTGTGTTCTCCTCTGTCTTTTTCTCAGCTGTGAGGTTATTTAGGGAACAATCATAGTGTTCATAGAGGTTTTTAGTATAATAAATGTTTTCACATTTAGTTTGGTATCAAATTTACATATGTTTGGCAGCGCTGTGTCAAATGGGAGTAAATCCTGAGGAGGTGCCCCTGACTTAACCCAGTGTCTTGTGTTATCCAGAGAATAACTTCAAAGCTGATTATTTCACTGAGAGGAACCACACAGGGCAACCCTTTGATTTTCCTTTTTACTGCTCACAAGCTCTGATAAAACAAATTAAAATAAAATTTCTCAAAGGCTACTTCTTTATATTTTTAGTTGCCCTAATAAAAGAGATCACCTCCACGTTTTGGGTTGTGCTATAAAGTGCTTTTCTGTTGAGCCAGTGTGATTACCATTTGCACATTCCTTAGTTTAAAGGAAAAAAGAAAGCTTTATAACTTGGAGCTTGTATCACACAGCCCTGGCATTGTGTTTAACGTGATTCAGTACTGCAGCTGTTTATTCCCTTTCTTCTTTTCTCTGACGACAATTTAAGATGTTTTTGTTTAAAGTGAAACCATGTTCCTATTATTCACCTATGTTATAAAAATCCTGCTGTATTTGAAAGTGTCATCAGTTCAGCAAATGTTTGAAAGAGTATTGAGAATTTAATAGATCTGAGCAGATGGGTCCCCAGTTTCAATCCCTGTAGTGAAAGATGTGCACTGCTGAGAACCTGTCTTTAAACAATGACTATACCATATGTTGTAAAGAAACACTTTAAGGTTTGGCAAACTGTTTAAAAAAATACTTTGCATCGTTCAACCTCTTATTTTAATATTGCCAAAGTTATGTTCCAAAACATGGAACAAATTATTTAAATCTAACAGTTTAGCAGTGTTGATGAGTATTTAACCTGGTGTGTCCTAAACAGCTCTGTGCATAATTGAGAAACTCAGAAACTGCTAGCGTTGTATCAAATAGTGTGTTGGCAAACCATGTCACTGGGCTGTCCTGAAGTTTTGTTTGATGTGTGAGAACATAGCCCTCTCACACTGTTTTTATTATGAATGCAGGAAGTAATGGTTATTAGGGCCTGGGAATCCTGTTAATACATATACTTGAATTAACATGTTACCACTGACAGTAGAGTTACTTTCTTAGCAAAGAGCTTGAAGCTTTCAAGTAAAAAATAATGTATTCAAAGGCCAGTAAAAGATGAAGTAACAACTTATCTCTTAGTGCATAAAAAGTAACCACACACTTAACATGGGGTCTCTTAATCTACAGCAGTTGGAAACAGCAAACAAGAGAACATAAAATAAGTCAAGGCTTATATGAAGCAGTAATGTCAGGTAGTAGACAAATTACTTAAGTGAAATAACAGCTGGACTTCGTAGGGTACAAGGTCTTATTTAAGCCTGAACTAAAGCAACTACTGAATATTTTGTTCTGTCTACTAAAAATATTATCTATCACTAGACAGCTTAAATCATTTATATGCACATACTGTCATACTTTCAGATTATTTCTACTAGAAACATATTTGTGAAAACAACTTTTTTCCTCCTAGTTATCCTCCATTCTCCTCCACGAAGTGATTCCCCTGCTTTTGGGGAGGGAAGTCAGCCTGGAAGTGGAGAGTCAGTGCCACATAGCATGCAATCCCAGTGAGAAGTGCTATGCCTGAGGTACAGAGCCTCAGATCCAGCTTGCATGGAATTGTCATCAGATGCCATTAGATACGTTCCAGATTTGTGGCCACAGTGATTGCTGGGGACTGCTCCCCAAGACTCTGCTTGCATAGCCTGGAGCTGAGCATTTATCCTCCAAGGCTGAACCTGTCAGAACTTGATACAGTTTTAATTCACAGTTTGCAGCCTTCACACTGAAAACTTGAATTGTAACTAATACTTGGTATTTTGAACCCTGTTCTGTTGGCCTTAGTAAGTTCTTAAATTTTATTTCCTTCCATCTCTGAGATAATGGTGTGTCCTGGCAATCTTTTCAGACAGAGGACTGAGCCCCTCATTCAGGCTGAATGTTGTGTTGAATCATGGACTCCAGTGGGCTGTGCTGTCTGCAGAGGGGTGCTTTAGGCTGTGTCATTGCTCACTAAGCTATTTAAAGCATGTAACTGCAGTTATTCTTTTAGAATATGCAATATGTATGGCTTTTGAATGGGAGGTGAAGATTTGCCTAAAACACAGGTAATAATTAGGTGGTGAAGGAATGCACATTTAAGGATGTACTAACATGGAACATATGGGTGGTGCAAGCACATTCGTAACAGTAGTACCTGTGATGATCTGAGAACTCAGAAGTACAAGCAAGGCAAGGCTTCTAGGAAAAGCAAAACCTTATTTATAGGAGTTTCCAGCTGGAGAAAAGAATAAGCTTTTGAGAAGGCAGGACAGAAAGAGAGTTGGTGTAGAAGCAGCAAATGTTAACCTGCATTCCATTTGGGAATAATTGTATTGAGATTGGGAGTTTTATTATGAAAAAATCCACAACTATGTTCTTCCAAAGTAATCCTGTGAATTTTAGTAAGTTCTTGTGGGTTATGTTAGAACAGAATTTCTCCACCAGCATCCTTGCCAGACTGTGATTTACTATCTGTGATGTAATTGTCTTCATGTTTGTATTTAAAGTTCTTTCTTTGTTCTTTCACTTCCTTAAATTGAATGTTTTCTCTCTTTAAGTGTGAAGGCACTTGTTCTTTTATTTGGTGAGAGAATCAAAGCAGCTCAGATTGCATAGCATTGTTTCTAATCAAATGAAAGCAGATAAGTCTGTAGTTTGAAAGTGAAACCCAGCAGTGGTTCCAATGAAAACAAATCTCATTAAGTGTAACTATTTGCTCTATTTATATTGCCTTGTTTTCCATCTTCTTGCAAATTGCTGTTTCTTCCATCTTCTTTTATAGTTCTAACAAACCAAAATGAAATTAAACATGCTCTGATTGCATTTACATCATCCAAAAATTCAGTGACTCATATCATATGGAAGGTACATGATCTAAAGACTCAGTTACGTGAACTTTTAGAAAGTTTGTTGTTTGGTATTACCAACACTTCTTCTTCCAGAACAAATGTGTCTGAAATACTTTCAAAGGAAGATAACTTTAAAAATTTCAAAAGAAGACATGGTTTGAGTCCTGCTGAAGTGCTTTCTGCAACAATATGATTCTTAGCGAGTGTTGATCATTAAATATCTTTGTTACTATATATATTTTATTTTTTGTAATGATAAATGTTGATGCCTGCAAAGCTTTTTTTTTTTTGCCTGTGAAGTGTCCTACCAAAATGAAATACACTTCTACTGTGAAGCAGAGACAAGAATTATGATTAGCATTGGTTACTAGTTATTGTAAAAATCCCACTGAAAATCTGCTTCAATTATTACTCACATTACTAATACTATATACTTGACTTATGAAATTGATAGAATTACAAGCCTCAGTCTGATTTGCCAATGTATATCATAACAAAAATCCAAATACCTAAGCTAATTTTCATAGTGGCACTTTTGTTTAAATGCTGGTGTTTGTTCTCATCATACTTGCATATGCAAACCCAGAAATTTGTGTGTTGCAATCATACCTGTACCAACAAAAGAGTTTTTTATATGCAAATATGAAAGTATATAAGATAATTTGAAAGTACTTCTAATATCAGCAGGAGGTGATGACAGTAAGAAATGTGTAGTGTTAATTCATTAAGTATTTCTGTGAGTAGTGTTTGTGAAAATAAAAGGATTGTTTAATTGACTCATAACATTGCATATTGTGTGCACCTAATTTGCAGTAGATATTCAAGGACAGAAAGCTAAGATATTTATGTGCATGTTTATAACACAATTTCTTCTGAACAAACTGGATTCTTCTGGATCAGATGATGCATGAACTGCCAGTTCCTTAACAAGATCAGTTTTATAAATGGTTTAAAAGTACCTACACTCTCTTATATAATATTGGGGATTAAGCATAAAATTACTTATGTAGAAAAGTTTGACACTTTGAGGAAAAATCAGAATATTTCTCTGCAGAAATATTTTTTTGGTCAACTGCCATTGAATAACAGCAATCTTTCAATTGATTGCTGTAAGATACTTTTTAAGAGAGGAAAGCTACTGGCTTACATAGTAGGGTTTCCTTTTAAAATTCATACTTGTCTCTCCTCCGTTAGTGTTTGTAGGGTGTAAGTGGTTAAAGGTAACTGGTGCCTTAGGATCTGAATCTCCAATCAATTAATTTTATTTTGGATAATTGCTTGCTCTGGACATCTGGTGTGATTACTTCTATCATATTGCTTTTGTCTCTATTTCCACCAGACATCTGCCCTGCAGACGTTGTTTTCATTGCCAAAAAAGTCTAGAAAACCTGAGTTAGTCTCAGCCAGAGAACAGACTAAAGACTGAAAGTAAGGCAGTTTGTGTGTCCCATAATGTTAGCTCCTGACATCTGAACTGCTAATTTAGCTATAATTATAAATTGCATCAGGTACCCTTAAATTTCACTCAGCTAAGAAGTGCTTATTTTTCTTTGCTCTCTATCAGTTGTGTATTTTTCCACATGTGATCCATCCCTAAATCATGGCTCCTAAAGATGCCATGAGACAGCAAGAGCTGTTTCTCTAGCACTGGCAAAAGGACATTATCACAAAGATGTTTTGAGAAAGCATCAATTCTGAATACAGGTGATAAAGACTATTCTTTTGCCAGATAGTGACCAGCTGAAGCTTAGTCATACAATAACTTCATAATAGAAATAAAATATTCTTCTTCTGCAGAATGCTGGTATACTGATGAATTTGAAAGCAATATGGAACAGTTCTGCTTTAGTTTAAAATCGTTGCTTTTACTATCCACTGCAAAAAAAGTCAAATATCCTTTTATGAATTATATGGCATTACAAATTCAGTTTTGGAGTTAGAGAACTGTAAGTCTCTTCAGAGTTCCAAAATTAGTGGCTGAAGTAGACACTCAGACCTGAAATCTGTGCATATTAGCAGTATTCCTTCCTCACTGTGGGTATTCAATTGCTGGAAGAAGTTGCTGAAAGGAGAAGAAAATCTCATTGTATTTTCTCATATCAAATTTACTTGAGTATGTCTAATTATATCATGGTTGACTGTCAGCAGAAAAAGTGCTTGGGTAATGTTTTCCAAGAGCATAATAAAAATGCAAAGAAAAAACCAGCAATAGTGGGGTTTTTTTTGGTCCCTAATCTGTCTGCATGATAGTGATGTTTCCCTTTTAGTTTCCCTTTTGGATTGTTTCCATTTTTTTAAAAAACTTTATGCTAAAATACTTCTCCATTTGGCTGTACCCGCTAAGAGTTTCCCATGCCAAGCTCCTCTTCCTGGGACAATCATGTGACAGTTACTATTCTAAAAAAAAAACCAACCAACCCCTTTCTTGAATTTTGAAATAATACATTTATGGTCTGATCCTGAAATCTTGTAGCTTCTTCTACTGTGTCATATAAGATGATTAAAATATAGCCCACGTTTTTCACTGTATTTACTTGAATCTGTGTAGTCCACAGCTGTTGCCTTCACAGTAGACCTTCCAAATAAATTTGCTGCTTACATAATCTAGAAGGCACAGATTGTCTTCTCTTACATATCAGAGAGAAGGTGTTTTACAGTACTTATTTTTTATTGTCAAAAGAAGAAAGGAGGCTAGGGAACCATCTCAGAATTTGATTTCATTGAATGTTTTTATTATCCAATTTAAGCTCAGGATGATAATGTTTGTAATAATACCATGTCTCAAAGGGTTAACTCACTTTTCTCTACTAATCTTAATTTATTTGCACATTGTAGTCCATTCCATAGGAAATGTCATCACTTTGTTGCCTTGTGTCACTGTTTGTACAGGATTGTGCAATTTGATCTTTCTGTTACCCTGAGGGTCAATACCAAAGGCTCTTGCAGTGGTCACTGCTCATATTAACTTATTTCCTATCCTTATATCTTGGTAGCTGGCAAGTAAAATGTTCTACAGTCTGTTTTGCACTTATTAACCCTTTAAGACTCACAGTCAATATGTCACAGTCTCCTCTGAAGTGCAAGCCATGATGTACATGAAGCAGCCCATCTTGATTTTATTTCTAACAGATATTATGTGCCTGAAATCAATTCCAAATGTAGGCTCAATCTTTCAAGAGGTGGAGGCTTACTCTTTCATGTCACAGAAGATACTCGACTGGGGGAATCATTCCTTCCCTTGAAAATTTTAATTCCAAGAACGTAAATATGACACTGAGTGTGCACCTGAAGTGAACATGATGAACACAAGGTCTACAGGAGTCAAATATTTCATTACATACTGGAAAAACCCAAGAGAAGGCTCTGTTACTGCCTCAGTCACTGTCTAGGTCATCAGTTGAGTACACATCTCTTGGCTCTGGCATTTAGACACAAAGTCTGTCCTGAAAGTTTCTCAAATCTTCTGCTCTGCCTGATGGTCATTTGAAAGATAAAGCACAATGCAAACAATGTAATTACAATGAACCAGGGTTGGCCAAAGCTGATCTCTTCCTGAATTTGTTCCAGCTCTTAGAGAAGGCATGTGAAACCTTGTCTCCCTCTTGAATAAAATCTTGCTGTATTAAAGATACAAACAGAAGAATGTGACAATTCCCTTAGAAGTTCTAAATACATTGTCTTTCACTTATCTTACCTGTGATTTGGTGTCAGTTTTGCCTCTTAAATGCAAAATAGATAATAAAATACATGCTTGCCTTTTGCATCTGTATGACAACACTTTCAGTTTTCACACTTAAAAATGTAGCTGACTGTTTCTGATACTTTGATCACAAACTCCAAGGAGAGCCTCATCTCTGTAAGTTTATTTGTAGGAAGAACTGTAAGAATAATTAGAAATTGTCATGCTGCTGATGTCAAATGTTTTGAAGTAAGGATAATGTACTTGTGACTGAATTCCTTTTTCTCTTGGCATAAAATGTATTGTGTCAGTGTATTCTGTGCTTGGCAGTACTCTTAATATCATTCTTTGTTTTCCCCTTCAGGACCAAAATATCAGAATTCACCTTCTCACACCATTTTTTTTTACTGGGTTCCCCTTCTTGTTGAAGTCTCCCTGTGATGATCCCTGTGCTGTAAGTTATGGACACTGCTCCTGCAGTCTGCAGCTATGTTTTAGTCTGAACTGTGATAACTCTTGAGTTAACTCAACTGTAATTGAGGCTTTTGCAGTTCCTAATTCACTGGGAATACATTTTCAGAAATGGCTGGTGATTGAGGGAGCATAGGTGGACATTTCTGTGAGAGTGCTGGAGTTATTGGTGCTGAAAGTGGGACATGGTTGCTGAATCTGGACAGCCCAAAGGAGTCCAGCTAAAGCCCTGACTCCCATTATCCCATGTAGGAGGGCAACAATCATGCCACAGTCTCATTCCAGGAGTGTGGTTCTGCCATCAGCCTCAGCCTCATTAGCTTTCTGTCTAGTGCCAAATGTAGAGAATTGTCTTCCTGCTTTCTGTGCTTTCTCATGAAACTGCTTCATCCTCTCTCACAGAACTCACAGACCCAGTCCCCCCAACTACTAGCTTTTTTTTAGCTGTTAAAAAAAAGGAAGTCTCTTTCTCTCTTTTATTTAGTTACGTTTTCTCTTGATTGTTCCTACAAAAAGCTGGGTATTCAGACCTGCATTGTATGAGAATTTAGCCATCCAACTGATTTCAGTAGGACTTCTCAAATCCCAAAAACTGAATGTAAGAACAACTTCTCTTGGTCAGACAAAAGGTTTGTCTTGTCTTGGCACTGCCCAGCATCAGAGCACAGGAAAGGATATCAGAAGACAGTGAGTCTGTAGTGCCATTTCCCCAAAATGCTCTGCCAGCCTCCAGTAGTTTTCAGAGCAGGAACTTCTAAAAGCCAGATATGGCCTCTCTGCATTTAATTGTCCAGGCTGGATTTTCTTCCACTAATTTTATGACACCAATTTTGTGTCCCTATGAGCTTTTAGCATCTTGTAGTTCTACAGATTAGCTATGTGCTGTGAAGCAATAGCTGCCTGAACCAGATGCCCCCTCATTTTTGTCAGCCTAGTTTTACACTCGTATCTATTTATCTTCTATATAATTCAATAGTTGATTGGTCTGTCTATCTACAGCTGTAGACTCCTGTGTGTGTTTCTGTTCCTCATACAGACCCTTTCCATACCTATGGTTCACATAAACATACATAAGTCATGGAAAATAATCACCTTGCCAGACAGAATGGCAAAATCAATTTAATTTATTAATTGATAAAATGCATGATTCCCAGAAAACATTTTATGTTCTTGGATTTCAAGCTAATTCTCTCTTTGTATTTGAATCCTTAAATTTCTGGTCATGGTTCTTTAATTTTTAAAATGTCAATTACATGCAGTTTATCACTTCAGTGTTCAATGTCCAACAGATATATTGAGACAGAAATCAGATGGGTTGTCAAGATAATAGAATTCTGCATTAATATTTATGCAGTTCTAGATATCTATAAAAATGTATTAATATTTTCTTATCTATTAACTTTTCAGTCTGTCTATCCACCTGACTGGGGTACTCACCACTTACTCCTCCTTTACCCTAATAAGGGGTTCAGCCCTTCACATCTCTTCTCTTATCCTTCAAGTTAGCTCTTTTAACCTAACAGTTCTTGGTTTCTTGACTAGGAGTTTATTAAAATACCATTCCTCTGTCTTCATAAGCTGCTTTTGTGACTATGTGTGCATCAATGTAGAGGAATTGCTACTATTAGTGTAAGAAGGAAGCTGTCTCAAATTTATGTTTATTACATTACATAAGACAATTCATGCAGGGGGAGAGAAATGCAGTTCTTTGAGGGCTCTGTAGACAGGAAAATTCCTTTGTCAGGTAGAGTGCAGCAGAGTGAGCACACAGGTGCTGTCAGGTGCCTGCAGGAGGATGTGAGCTGCCTGACACATTCAGTTCCTGGCCACTCACTGTGTGCCAGTGAGCTACAGCAAAGCCCCTGGGAGACAAATACCTTTTCTTTGTGATGGAGAATCAAATACTGCAGCAAAATGTCCCCAAGAGGAAAACATGAAACAAGGAGAAAGAAAAGAGAGAGAATTACAGAAAGGTATTAATTGGAATAAGCTTTTGCCTTGGTTCTTTTCTAAAGAACTTCACTTTTTGGAGACATGTGGCAGAATATTTTTAGACAGCTCTAACATATTTTATTCTCCCCTCATCTCTTTGCTGTTCATTCCTTTTTAATGCATTTCTGTTTTCACCTTTTCCTTTCTACCTTACTTTTTATTCTCATCAATCACCCTTTGATGGCTTTATATTTACCTTTCTTTGTTTGGATTAGTTATTGAAAGTAAGCAACTACTTTTGATGTCTCATTAGCACTTTTTGAAGCTTTCTTCTTGCCTCCCAGTTTCTGGTTATAGAAGCGTAACAGTTGTCATGAAACCGATATCATAAATAATGGAATCTGTATGTTTGTGTATCAGATGAATATATAATATTCAGTTCCCATAATTAAGGCAACTGAAAAAGTTTTAGCATATAAATAAAAAAAGCACTGTCTGCATTTTAAACGTAGGGAGTTGCACACAGGCAGCTTCAGAGCAGCCATGAGCAGAGGTGCCAACAGCAGAATCAGATAGCACTGCTGGGAAAAAAATGCATTCCTGAGTTTGACATCTGGGTCCTGCAGCTGGAGTGACTGGAAGAAGAAAGGGAAACAGTACAGACTGTCATCAAAAGCAGATACTGGTGCCAAGTGGAAATTGCATACAGATGCCACTTTTTTACTTAAGACAAATAGCTCATCTATACAACAGCAACAACATCCAAAGATGTGCTTAGAAGTGCCTGATGGGTAAATGAGCATTGCTTTTTGAAAGTAGAACTGGCTTATAACTAGAGATGTGAGATTTTGAAGTTGAATTTAAAGTTGGATACATTTTAATGTTTGAATAAATAAGCTCCAAAGAATGTTTATGTATAAAAAGGCAAAGAATAAGCATAGTGTATTCCAGCTATTTTCTGAGTAACTCATTGTTTGAGCTTTCCTGCCCAATACTTCACTTTGCAATATATCACTCTTGCTCAGCACATCAGTTAACCACACAGGGCCCACTGTAATCGCTCTGCTGAAAAGCCCCAAGTATTTGAAGCAAAAAATAGTCAGAATTACTTAGACAACTTTCCTAGAACCCTGTGACTCAAGCATCTCAACAGAGAAATAATGTGTATTCACAAATAGAATGGAAAAAGTAATCTAGACTTTAAGGAGTTGGTTGGCTGATCAATATGATCTTCTGGGGAAGATAGATAATCAGGTAGTGCTGTGTGACACTGTGTAATGCCTGCTGTGAATACAAAAAGGTTGTGTGTCCTCTTTGTTGAGGAAACTCTGCAATAAGAACAATAATAAGACAAGAAACTTAAGAGCATAAAATATCAGTAAGGATGCTCTGTCTAGAGAAGGTACCAGCACCAGCCCTAATGAGACTGTGACTGGAGAAGAGACTGGAAAATGCCACAGAAGTAAAGACAAAGGAGGAGGTAGATTTAGATTTTAGATTTATTTAGACCATTAATTAATGGTCTGAATCCATTATACAATGGAAAGATGTCCATGTACTGGAATAGTTTCTACCCTGTTGATGATTTCAGCAGGAAAGCTGGATAATCCATGGGTCCTAAGGATTTTCCTTTGTTTATAGAGGTAGTCCCAGGAAAGTTTTAGCATCTTCAGTGTTGCAGATTTTCTGTAAATGTTTAGAGGTTGTACAAATTTCAGGTGCATCAAACCAGGCATCTTCTACAGCATAAATCAACCTTAATTAATAAAACTGTTACATTACCATGGTATCTGATTTTAGAGATTGAGTGTTTAAAGCTTCTCTTTTTATCACCAGATCTTCAGCATCTGCAAGTGTATTTGAGGCTACTTTACTAAGAAGAGTAAGTAGGAATTCTTATTTGGGGAGTAAGCAATTAGTGGGTTTGAAATTCTGTCTACTGAAATACTTGAGGAAAAATATGTAGTTTGGCAGCTAAATAACTTCTTCACTGAAGGACACTTTACATGATATACTGCAAATTGAAAGGAAAAAAGCTTGAACCCAAATCAATCCTATACAAACAAGACCCTTTCTTGTTTAACTTTTATTATAACTTGCTGTCTTCGTGCTATCTGAAGCAGCATCAATGGGTCTTGCTACCATTTGGGAAACCTGTGTGTGTTTCAGTCACACATTGTTCTTGCAGGATTTCCTTAGGCTAAGGCACAGAAGTGAAAGAGCTCCATTTAAGAGAGTCTGTGAATAACTAGGAAATGAGCATCAAACTCGGCATTATCTGAAGATGTTTGTTAACATGCAGGATGTTCCTTAAGGCCTCTATCTTGAATGAGAAGAGTTTTTATTCAGGATTGCTTTTTGAAAAAGCAGAAGTTCTTTTGCATGCATGTCACTATGGGCCCTACTCAGGCAAAGAATGCCGTTTGATGCTCTTGGCACAGTTTCCTTGGATATAACTGCTATAGGCAGCCTATTTGGAAGAAGATTATAACTTCTCTGTGGTGAGAATGGGCACAACATTGCATACTCTCCTGTAAACTACTCCTGTTCTATTGCAAAGTTGTTACAAAAATCATAAACCCTCCCTGGTTCTCTACTGAGGGATCTCTAGAAGAAAAACACTGTTATGGAGAGAAGACTCTGCACTTTCACCAGAAGATCAACTGTGACACTTGCCTTATTTTATAAAAAATACTACTTTTTTTATCTAGCTGAGAAAAAGGAAATACCTTTGTACAGGGAGTAGTCTCTGCTTCCTCAGGAATGTTAGGCAAAATTATTTGTTATTATACAGTAGAAAAACAAATAGCTGGAGAAGCATGTTTTAGATGGGTGCCAGCTCAAAAGTACAACCATGGAGACAGATGAAAGGGAAGTTTCCTATCAAAAATAAGAGATTGTGACGCAAAGTTTGGGTTGTGGGTGTGTGTCAGTGTGCTTGCATGGATGTATTAAGGAGACAAACATATATTTCCAGAAGTATGTTCTTACTTGAGGCCTTGCCTACAAAATTTACACCAGTGAAAAAAATTTAGGAAGTTGTACTGGTGTAATCTTCTGTAATATTGCCAGAGAGCTTCAGAGAACAGCTTCAGAAAAGAGAAAAGTATTAACCTTTAGACTGTGAAATCCTTAAGCTGTGAAAGCCATCCACTAAAAAGTTAAGAAAGCATAAAGCAGAATCTTGTTAATTCAAAGACAAAAAGGATCCACTCATACATTCACTCTTGTATGCTTTGTATAAGCATCATCCTCATCTCTAGGGAAGCAAAGGCTTAGAAGAATACAAATGCTGTATTCATGTTTATCTAATTAATTTATAGAGAGATTCCTAACTCAGCAGACAGTTTTTTATATATCAAAGTCAAAGGTCCTAACATATGTCAGCCTTCTTACACAGATGTTATACATTTGATATCTAATAAATAATTAAACATTAAATTCAGCAAAGCTACACAGAATATGGATTTGGCCTGTTTAATATTTGAAAATTTGAAAGCCAAAAATAATATAGATACCACAACCATTTTAATAAGGCAAAGTGAGGTTGTTGACAGAGGAGGCTATGTCAATTTATGTTAATTCAGTGCAAAATCAGGCTGGGATATTGAATACATTACCATTTTCCACTTTGTGCCCACTGACTTGTAAATCTTGAATGATTAGCTTTTTACTTCTGATGGTTTTATCAATTGTCAATTTAAGATGGAAGGAGATCTTTAAAAGATCTCAGAATATCAAAAGTTTTCTGTTTACACCACCTTTTCAGCTACTTTAAATTAGCAATGAAGCCACCATGTAGTGTACATGAAGGTACCTGCACTTCAGAAACAATAGGAGTGTGGCTGAAGCGTGGCTACACCAGCAGATGTGAACTAATTTTTCATCCTTTCTAAGTCATAAACAATTAACTGTTTCTTTTCCATAAACTCGGACTATCTATTGTAATGTAATGGAAAAAATACAAAGCATCTGGAAAGAGAATAATTATAATTACATTAGTCTCTCCAATTAGAGAAAATGGTGAGCTTTTCCCTTGATTTAGAGTTATAATAATCATTTGTAATCTGATTTAAAAGGGGCTTATGGTTGCATTCATAAAACTGGGAGACATTAGGATTGACATGACCTCTTAGGTATCTAGAGAAATTATAGGTCTGCAGAGGTAAGAATATGTCATTAAGTCCTGAGCTGACAGCAATTTTTTATTTGTACTGACCTTTGGTTGGATTAAGTCCAGTCATCAGAAAATAATTCTATTTCAAGCAGCTGAGCATTATTATCAGGTTTTGCTGATTCAGGATTAAGTGTACTCACGGTACACTCATTAGGATGAGCTGTCTGTTCGCTGATGGAGTTTGTGAGGAGGCTGAAGAGGAAAACATGACGGAGCTGTTCCTGGCTGCTGTGCGAATATCCTCTCCAGCTCTGGCTTTAGGTGGCACAGCGTTCTCTAGAGTTCTGTAGATTCCTAGACTCCTTACTGACAGCAAGAATGCAACACATTTTGTTTCTACAAATGATAGGGACACTTAAATGTAAACGTAACCCTTAAGAAGCTTTTGTAAGTTCCTCGTAGATCTGATACCCAGATAGGGTATCTCTTGGTGCTAATGCACAGAGCATTTTCAGACTGGATAGTGCCCGTTGACAAGCAGATCTGCCTAACCCGCCGCACAAGTCATAAACAAAGCACTTCTCAGCTTTTTCCGAGGACAGTGCTTACTCCTATAGGTGCTATTTTAATCCTACACAAAACATTGAAGAGCAGCAGGAGGAGCCCTCTCGCAAAAACAATGTCCCTTGTCAAGGGACATCGGGGCAAAAGCTCGGGTTTCCGTGCAGTCTGAGAGCCACTGTCTCTCGGGAGGTGCTTAATCACCATGCTGTTGTATTTGATGGGGTGCTTTTGTCTTGTGAGTCCTTTTGAAAATGTTGAACTTTGCATAAATAAATATTCACCAAGTCGGACAGAGACTAATTCTATAGCCCAGTGGTCAGGACAGGCGGGGTGGAAAAAGGGACAGGTAATCACAGCTGCTTCCCTGGCTGCATTGACATTACCTCGGCTAATAGAACCCAACAGCACAAGTGGGCTCAGTCAGTGCCAGCTCAGCAGTTCAATCCCATGCTCCAGTTCAGGAAGATGCACCTTCAATTTCCTCTCAGGACGTGGCTTGTAGAGGGCCCCAGTTTGGATGGCAACTGAAAGAGTACATGTAAAGTGTATGCTACTAAGAACTGAGGATTTTATAATGGATTCTGAAGAGATACAAAAAAAAATTGTTCTCATTATTTAATTGTTAGTGAAACTGGTGAATGAATTAATGAGATCTCTTTCAAACACCTGGCTAGCGGAGTCATCTTCAATATCACAGACAAAGTATCTTGTATCCTTCATCTGTTACAGTTTTTATTAGAGTCCCCACAAAGTGCATAATGAGGGGGCAAAGTTTCTTAATGCTCTCTTCATATTAGCTTGTAGGAAGAGGCAAGAGTGAGTAGATTCAAGGATTTGTGTCTCCATTGACTCTTTATTCTCTGGGCTGAAGTTTGATTAAGCTATTGCACTGGTGAATACACTACCCTGAGTATTCATGCAGATGCTATGCTCTCCCCTTTATTGCAGAATATTAGGAGAGCCATTCAAACTATACAATCTGAGCATATTTACTCAGGCTTCAACATGACTGGGCTGACTTCACTTCAACTTAGTAAAACTAAATTTTCTTTTGAAGCAGGGATCTAATGTTTTTTTCCTAAGCAGTTGTCATACCAAGAGGCAGCTGCTTTCCTTAGCTGATAGGTTAAGGAGAGAATCATAGCATAACACTCAAACTAAGTGCTGTGTTGTGGGTTTTTTGGTGTTTTGTTGTTTGTTTGGGGTTTCTTTGGGGTTATTTTTTGGTGATTGTTAAATGGGAAAAGATCTGCTCTCTGCTTTTCAAGTATTCTGCTTTTAAAAATTGCACTAATATCCACCTCATTCAAAAAGTCCTGTGCACTCTATATATGAATGTAGAATTGCACTGTGTCTTAAACAATAGCTGCAATAAATCTGATGACCAATAAAGTCGAGAACATGATTGATCATTGAGATCTATTACAGATCTCTTTAGTTCAAAACACTGTTATTCAAGACCTCTTTCTTGAGCTTTGTTTCAGGGAAAGGTGCTCTGGAGAACCATGATAACGTAGACAACAGATCAATATTTTACTTCGGGAGCAGATAAGGCTCACTTCCCTTAATGAGGGGCATCTGTTCTCTCCATATTTTTTCAACCTCTTGCCCCCTACCTGAGAACTCATGTGTTTGTTTAACAGTTTGGCTGTTTACTTAGGGAAGTTTTTACAAGATAGCTAAACTGGTCTAACAACTTGCTGGTCCCAAAAGTGGGGTTCCACTTCTTTGCTCCCCTCACAGCTCCCAGGTGCATGAATCTGCCCTCAGTCTTGCAATTGCTCTGATTTTTGACTTCTTAGTGAGACAATTCAGTTCATTGTGCTGGCTGAGATCTCTTCACTTCCTTCTGTTCATTATCTGTGGCTGTTGGGCTTTACAAAACAGGAGTCAAACTAAGAACTTATTGCTGCTGAAAGAAAAAGTGAAAAAAGTAACAATTTTCTTTGCTTAGCCCTGTATCTGATGACGTGTTTTTTTTTTTTAATCTTGAGCGTAGTTAGCTCTGTTTCTGAACTAACCTCATTAAAATGGTATAAAATACATTAAAAAAAAGATACTGTCTATTTAATCAATTAAGTCTGTTCAAAATAAAGTGTGACTTATTCAATAGATAATGCACAGCAGGCGACAGGTCCACAGGATTTAGAATCAGAGTATTGAAGATATCAAATGAAAGGATTAGAAGAGGCAGGGAGGGAGGGAGAGAGACTGAAGACCTTCCCAACAGAGGAAGTCAGCTCCAAATTCCTGTGAAACTCCATTCAGGAGCTGAACTAATTTGCCAGTGAGTCACATTAGCAGAGGCTTAGGGGTCTGCATAGGTAAGAGTAAAGGAGGAGGAAGGGGACTGTGAGGTGTGAGACTCCTTTCTGTCCTGTTGATTAGCTGGTGAGCTCAGTTACCTTGTGTCAGTGTGTTATTAGTGCCCAGTTCCCTGTGGGAAGGCTCCCTTCGGGGTCGCTCAATGGAGCTGGGGAGAAAGAGAGCAAGAAAAGCAGGGTGGGGGCATGACCTGAAAGGGTTGGAAAGGAAGGTGGTGAACACTGAAGGGCAGGGGAGGACAGGAACTCTACATTTCCTTTGCTGTCAAATTAAATCTAACGTGAACCTTGCCCTTGTACAATAATCCCTTCTTCCCTTCTATTCTTGATAGACTCCTGCTTCTCTTATCCATGCATTCCTGTACTGAGTTCCAACAGTGACCTTAACACTTTCATGAGATGTCATTCCTCCCACAAAGAGCAGGAATAACAGATTGCAGATTCACAATGAATCTAATACTGGCAAGATGCATCTATTACTATGACAATGAAACACGTCTGTAAAAATACCAGAATTATTCTCTTGGTTCCCACGGACTTCAGAGATAGAATTAATCTGTGGACACTGAAGACCCAGTTTCATCTTCTACTATCAAGCATGCCAATATTTCTCTCTTTGATGAACTCATGTTCAGGCATGGCAGAAACAGTGCTTTTGAACACATTTTAAATACTAAATATTTTCCCCAAGGAGAAAAAAAAATCCAGAAAAAATATTATCCTAAGAGAGGACAGTATTGAAATGGAGCAGCCATAAGAAAGTTGATGAGTTGTAAAAGGAAAGTTAAGGAAAATGTTCTACTTGAACTTCTCAAGTTTATTTTGTGTTACGTCTGTTGAAGAGTGCCACAGATAAGGATTGTCACCAGTGATGATTATTGCTGTCTGGTGTTATTGTAGCTTGCAGAGTGCCAGATTCCTGGGCAGGTCATATTCTTGAAGCTGTGCTGGTATCAGTGGTGACACTGACAGGTAGGTAAGGGGCCCCCTCAGCCTTCCTTATCCAGATCTGCCCCATTACCAAGTGCTGAATAGGAAAGAACCAAGGAAGTGAACAAATGTGTGCTGGGATTGCACTTTAAGAAACTTGAGAGTAAAAACAACCTTTGAGTTTAAATTTTTCATACAATATAGAAGCAATTTATCCTTCAGCTAAAGAAAAGCAGATGTTGGAATGGAAATACACATGAGAAGACATAGAAACAGTTGTGAAAGCTGTAATTTTTTATTTATTTGCAAAGTTTCTTTTTACTTTTTCTTGTTTGTTCTGGATGTTTTGCATAGTCTTAACACAACAGAGCCATAAAAATGCTATAAAGATACATTTTTAAAGGAAAAGTTAAGTAGAATAGAAGCTGCGAAAAGAGGGTAGTAGGAATAAAAGACAGGATCAACAGCAAAAAAGTCCAAGACAAAACCAAACCAGAACAGAAGCCAAAGAACTCTTTGCAGTGTAACCCTTCAAAAATCCCTCATAATTACTAATTACTCTGACATGTTTGTGTGGTGAGAATCTGTTCCTGGTGTGAATTCCAAAGAACAAGGATATTTTAAATGTTGACCTATTTCTTTCAAACACTTTGCCACCAAAGACAAATTACTGCGAGACAAATTACTGCTAGCTGGGTATGCAAAGCTTGCAGGCCCACAGTAAGAGAGAACCATTTTGCTGAAAATTTATTTCTGTTATGTGCAGCAGAAGAGTTCCACCTGCTCCATACTGAAAGATTTAGTTTCATGTACATCTCTGGCTGCAAGTGAAATCAGTAGCTTCTAATCTTCATTTGTAATTGATTTGGGCTGTAAGGCTGGGCACTTTAGGAAGTGTATTTCTTTAGGTACCCTGCTGTCTCTGAATTCAGTTGGAGATTGTCACTGAAGCCATCTGTCCTTCCAGGAAAATAGTAGTTTTAATCAATACCTGCTACATGTGTAATGAACCCTGACTCCTTTGAAGACAGTGGTAGCTGTGCTGGAGGAGCCTGGATCACTTGTATCAGCAGCTGAAAATGGTGCTTGTAATCTACATCATTATATACCTGTAGATATATTTATGTTACATATTCATAAATAAGCAAACACAAACCTGTTTATAATCAGCTTCTATTAAAATATGTTTTCAAAACCAGTAAGTATAGCATTGTTTTATTGTATGTCCTGATAGAACCAGAATGGTGGGAAGATAGTAAGAGAATTGTCAAAACAAATTCTCTTTAAATTTAACCCTGTTGAAGATGAAAGATTTTCAGAGAAAATTTAAAGAATGACAGAAATATTGTCACCTAAAGAGAAAGGATTTAAAGAAATCTGTGCCTTCTTTATAAGCAATAATCCCAGTGCTCATGCAATTTCAATTGACATGTGATTTATGGCTGTGAAAAGGAGTCTGTATAGCTCTTTCAAAACATAAAGTGAGGGAGTGGCATCCTTTGAGCAAAAACCTCTGGGGCTCTATCTGCTTAAGTGTTTCCTAAGTTTCAGCACTATGAGAATATGAGAATACTCCATTGTTAGGGGATTTTGGAGGCATGCCTGGATCAAGGAAGTACTTCCTCGTCATGCTGTTTCCTTTCCCAAACAATGTAAAAAATGGCCTTTTCAACCAAACATCGAGATGTGGTCACTTTGTACATTGTCCAACTAGAGCACAACCATCGTAAGATAAACCATTCACTTGCATGAATGGCTCTGTTATTACTGCAACTTCCTTTTGATTTTCATGGTGATTTTGTTTTGATTTATGTATATGCATAGAAGTTCAAGCCCCTGTATAATGATTGTGTCATAAAACTGGCCAAGAAAGCAGCAAGTAACTCCCCTGCTCACTGCCCTCAGTGTACGTTTGCTGGGGCAGCCTCACTACACCCCTCAGCTTTTCACATGCTCCTCTAATGTGGGCTTGGTACCACCTGATCAGACAGAGTAAAAACACCCCTACAAATAATGGATTGCCACACAAACAATGGGTTACAGTGGCATTTTACCTCACTGCTTTAGTTGTTCTGACTTTACTTCCAAACAGCATTTCAGAAGAAGCAAAAGTAAGTTTGTGTACATGTTCTGTTCTTGGTTTAGCCTTGCATGATCCAAAGGATTTCTAGCTAATCTCAGGCACTCAAAATGTGTGCATTAGAGTATTAGGTGAATATCCATGTTTTAGTGCTGCATTGCTGTTGGCACAATGCAAAACCCATAGCAAAATATTAGTGCCTGAATTCAGTGGAAAAAATTCTTTGTAAATACATTATAAATCTCTTAAACTACCACATAACATTTTAAACTGGTTTGTAACCAACACTCAGTGATTTGTAACCAAACTCACATTTGTTCTCTGTTCTGTGTCTTGAGTTGCATATTTTAAATTACTTGGACACAGCTATTATTTTATGACTTCAAGAAAGTGCTAAGACTATGCATTGTGTATATCTTGAGGAATGTCATGATTATTCTGTATGTTAGAGAGGAGTAATTTGGAAAAAGACTTGGAAAGTCCCTTCAAAAACTTTGGAAAATTCTTGATCTGTGTGGACTTGTCCAATGTATAAATCAAAAATTTAGGTTCATTCACCTTTGTTGCTGAATTTGAGAAAAGTGTAAATTTAAGGGGACCACTTTTGCTTCAGAAAGATCTAAAAAGTCACAGCTTCAACAAAAAATCAGCTTAAAGGTGATTTTGTTTTGAAATGGAGTAAATTAATATTTTTTGCCAACATGGTATATTTGGAATAGCTCAGTGAATTTAAGAGAAATTTGCCTTATTTTCTCTGACTTACTCATAGGTAAAAAGACAGAACTGGATTTAATAATTTCTTGCTATGTTTCCTCATGACAACTTCATCCAATTTGCAAATATTTGCTCTGTAAACAGTACAAATATATATTATATGAATATTTATAGATATATAGTTATTTAGAAATAAATATATGTGGGTTTTGACTCATTTTTCTTGCTGAAGCAAAACCCCAAAGAATTTGCCACTCCTTTTCAAGATAGTCTTCTGTCCATAGGTTCATTAATTCTACTGAGAACAATGGCAGTTTTATAAAAATCATCCCTCTGGGTCATGGGTTTAATTTTTTTTTAATTTTGCTAATTAATTTTCTACACAAATTCTTTCTGTTGTTTGTTTAGTGTCCTTTTAGTGGTCTTTGGCAGTAACATGACTGCTGAGTTTATTCTCTCTTGCACCCTCTTTCCTGTTAACTCTGCTTGAGGTAGCACTTGGTTGACTGAAGCATAATGAAAATAATCTAAGTTGATGCTGGGGGCTCTAAACATTTCCTCAACAAATAAGCAGCAGCGTGTTGATAGCCTGTAAGTATTTTATAAGTGCAATTAAATCACAGTGATTGATTGGGCTGGGGTGAAAACCAGAAGCATTTAGAACAGCAAATTCTTCACAGGAAAACCCTCACTAAATTAAGAAAACACACAAACGAACAACAAAAATAAACCATTTAAGGAGTTCTGCTCCTATGCCACATTTTCCTCATTTCTCTGCCCTGTTTAGGAGGAAGAAGTTGATCAAAGTGAGACCTTTTGTTTCTTGAGAATGCATCTTTTCTGCTGGTAATTTGTGTTGAGTGAAAACACACATTAGAGTAACTAATCTAAAAGTCTGGTTGCTAAAAGCGGGGGAGGAAATCTGTGTTCTTCTCATTTTATCTCACTTTTTTCTCCCTTTGCGTGGCTCCAAGTTACGAAATCTTGCACTTTTGTAGTACTTGTTGACTTCTCATGGAATGCATTCAATTCACTAAATTGCTGGAAAGTTACCTATTTTCTGCCAGTTTTTGTGCTGGTTCAGCACTGAATCAGCTCAATACAGAATCAGATGATTACTACTGTCATTGCAAGGGAAGGAGTGCAGGATGCAGCCAAGGTTGCAGCCTCCTCACTGGAGAGAAGGGAAGTTGAAAACAGAAGGGTCTTGTATTTAGGAAAATATCTAATATAAAACATGGAATTTAATGTATAGTTTAGCACAGAGGTAGTGCCTCACAAAGTCACTTAGAGTGCTGTGCCTGTGAAAAATTTGGTAATACCCCTGCAATATCCATGTTGCCTGTTTCAGTTCTGGTTGACTAGTAGACATCAATTTTATTTTTTTTTTTAACTTCTAGGTTGGTTTTTGTATTTTTTTATATATAAGAAACAGTTGTGTTTGTTTTGTTAATGTAAATACAAATACTCTCAATGGCTGTGTTCTCTTGGGTATTCATTACTTCTGAATGCACTCTACTAATGTGAAGACATGACTAACTAGACAATTAAGATTTCAGCACTAATTACTGGTAATCCTATAATCTGGCTGATTCCTCCTAAAAGTATTTTTAAGAACTGGCACATTCTGTGTTTTTAACAGGAATGTGAAGATTGTAATGTTACTTTAAGAAAATCTAGATGTAGACAGGATAGGGAAAGCTCCACAGAGGAAAACCCCTTACCTCCCTCAGAGCAGATACACTTTAATAGAATACTTTATTTCTAATTAAAAATGGCTTTGATTCAGCTACACTTAGTTACCATTAACATGTGAAACTAAATTTAGAACCACAGAAAAGGCAGAAGAAATGTAGGATTGACTTTGTACATATGGCATAGATGTTAGGCACTTGTGGTAATCTGAGTTTGACTCTCGAGGCTGTAAACCTTAGCAATTGCTTACATAGATTGGTTTTCACTTGTAGATATTTTGCCTCAAAAAGTTGTCTAAGTGACAGTTTAGGTAATTCTAAATATAATATTAACTGGAGCAAATGTATTGTGGTAAAAAAACATGACATGGAACTCAGAGGTGTCAACTGAATAATCAGTATGTACCGAAATTAATTTTCCTGCTTTTCACAAGACGTGCAATTCTCTAAGACATTATTGTGTATTTAGAATTGTAAATAAAAGCACTGAGAAAAATTCAACGAGAAATGAAAATACACTCAAAATAACTCTTTTTCATATACTTTTATTTTTACCTTGAACAGAAGATTTTGCAAACCATCAATTACTGAGCCTGGAAGAAAAAACCCTAGCATGTAACAGGAGGCTTTGGTTATAAGTGCCATTTCTACAGCAGAGTTAAGCTATTGTAAACCAAACATCTTGTAGTAAGGTAAAAATATCCAGCCAAACTTTTAAGAATAACAGCAACACCAAAAACATTTACATATAAACAACAGAGAAATATTTTCTAAAATTTTAACAGTCACTTTGCTACAATCCAAAGTGCTTAGTTCACATATCTATACATACAGTCACTAAGACTTTTGTGAACCAACCACTTGTCCACAGGACCTGCCTAGACAGTTTGTCATCAATACGAAAGGTTTTTTTATATAAATAACTCAATTAAACTTCACAGAGACTAGAAGAAACAAATATAAAATTCCAACTGTAAATAAATCTGTACATTATGGTCAGTCTTATTTGTCTGAAATCTTGCGCAACTTTAAAGTGTCTCTTTATAAAATGATGGCAAGGAGCAGCGTTAGCTGGAATGGAAACTCGAAGACTCCGACTCTGTGGAAACAGAAGAATGTCCTGCACGTTTGCCTTTTGAAAGAATCTTGAGGCTTGATCCTCTGCTAACTGATGTCAAGGCATTTTGAGCTGATGTTTTGAACTTGGCACCCAAGAAGGCATAGAGAATTGGGTTCAGACAGCAGTGGAAGAACGCCAGGGCTTCCGTAATGGAGATCCACTTGTGCACTATGGTCTCCAAGCTGCAGCGGTGCCTGATGACTCCCAGCAAGATGAAGGTGTCGATGCTGATGCCGATATAATATGGCAGCCAGCAGGCAAAGAAGGCGAGGATGAGGATAACCGTGGTCTTCAAGGCTTTGCGCTTCTGGTGGCCTTTGGAGTGTGACAGCTTGGATATGATAATACAGTAGCAAGTCAGAATTATTAGACCAGGCAAGACAAGTCCAACCAAGATATGCTGGAATCTGAAAGAGATCAGCCAGTTTTCATGAGGGTACATGCGATCACAGAGATACTTTCCTTCTACCTCACTGGTACTGGCAAAGATTATATCGGGCACTGTCAGAAGCAAAGCTGGCAGCCACACGCCTACATACACCACCTTCTCAGCCAAGAGCTTTCGTGGGCGCTGGCTGTTGGTAGCGTGGACTATCGCCAGGTAACGATCTAAACTGATGAAGGCCAAAATCAAGACACTGCTGTAGAGGTTGACTGTGTAAATGACGTGAACTGCCTTGCACAGAACATTCCCAAAGTACCAGCTTATGGCTGCATCCACAGACCAGAATGGCAAGGTGATGACAAAAAGGAGGTCAGCCACAGAGAGGTGCAGCCTGTATTTATCAGTCATGCTTCTTTGCTTCTTCTGGTAGCCCATAACAATAATAACCAATCCATTGCCAATTATTCCGGTTAGGAAGATGATGGAGTAGATTGTTGGCAAGAAGATCCGGTTGAAATCAGCATTCTCATGCTGAAAGCATGGCTCTTCGTAGTCTCCATAGTCACCTGAACCAATCTCATCCGTGCCATTTTCAGAAAATTCAATTAATAACCCAGATGACAGCTAAAAAAAAGGAAAAAAAAAAGATATTAGCTCTTCTGCAAAAACTTAATTCTATATGACAATAGAATTGTTGCTTCAACAGTCTCCACTGTCACAAATGGGCAAACCAGATGGGAAAATACAATGTTTACATATGCATATATAAAATACACAGCAAATAAGAATAAGTTTAAAAATTTCCTTTGTCTTTCTCTGAGGAGTAAGATCTTGCTTAGGGCAGGGCACAAAGAAGCAGAGAAAGATAATGGCTACTCCCAGAAATATAGTTTGTTCTGGACACTTCAGTGCTCTTGTAAGACGGACACTACAAATGGGAGAGCCCAGAAAGTGCCAGATGCGAGAGGTCTGTCCACACAGAGCATGACCTATCACATTTAACTCCTACAATAGAGGGCTATAAAAAAATTACTTAGAAATGCTGCTGCTCCAAAGTCCCTTCTCATTAAGAGGACGGGGTCAAGGAGAAATAGAGAAGGTACCTTCGGCTGATGTAATAAAAGATAAATAATAGCAAGAATTCCCTGCTGAGAAGCAATTGACAGCTCCACACACTCAGACAAGGAAAAAAACCCAAAAAGCCCATAAAGAAAGAAAGAGAGAGGTGACCTTGATCAGGGGAAGTCAAACCCCGTGAAGGGTCACCACGATGGGCCACGTTCCCTCCCTTTGTTCCCCACCCTCTGCGGTTGCGGGGCAGGGGGTGAGGGCTGCAGCCAGACGGACCGAGCGGGCATAGCGGTGCAAAAAGGAAGCGAAATTTGGTGAGGGCATGAAAGCGCGTCAGGAAACCACCAACGGTTTTGGCCACGGCGGTAAAAGCAATGTTGGCGGGAGAGTGCCATCTGGCTATGTGTAATTCCTCAGGTTTTCACATTTTTTCTTGTCAATGCCCTGTGTCCCACGGACCCCCGTGCTCCGCGCAGGGCGCGCCCGAGAGACCCGCAGCGCTTCACGCGCAGGGGCACCGGCTCCACGCGGGCATTAACTCCGGCCCTAAAGTTGGAACTTGCCAGAGATCTCTTTTTTGCTCCGAACTGCTCTCCAAACCGAGGCAGAGGAGCTGCCTCCGGAAGAGTGGGACACCCCTTCGTTTCGCTCGGGGAGCGGGCGGGACGGCCGGGCGCTGCCGCCGCTCCCAGTCCCGCCGGCAGCCCGAGGTCTGGGCGTGCACCGGGGCAAAGGGATACCGTACTCCAAACTTCCTCGCCTTTCCCCCGCTCATCATTCCCGTAGCGCTAATTGCTCTGTCGGCGTTTTCCAGCCCACAAAGGTGCCACATGTCACTTGAACTGACGGCCGAGCAGCAGAGCCCCAGAGAGGAGCGGAGTCCTGCAGCTGGAATTTGCAGTGGCTGCAGCTGTGCCAAGGTCCGAAGCTCTGCAGGCAGAGGCAGCAGCGGCCGGGGCTCAGAGGGGAGCCCTGCCCGCTCGCGCCCCGCAGACCCCTCCGCTGTCCCGACCCCCGCCGCCCGCAGCCTCCGCCGAGGGCACCTTTGTTTGCAAACAGCGCGCACATGGGCAGCGCTCCCGGCACTTACATCCAGGCTGTCGAGGCTGCTGTCCATGCTCAGAGCCATCGGACGGCTCCGCGCTCTCAGGCTGTTGCCGCTGCCGCAGCCGCGCCTCTCGCTCGCAGTGACACCACTGGCCGCTCCTCCTCACACGCCCCGTCTCTTCTGGCGGGACGCGGCTTTTTATAAGGTCCCGGCTGCCCCCCCGCCCCCGGGGCAGCCGCGTCTGGCTCCTCCCCGGCGGTGTCGCCGCGCTCTCGGGCTCCGGGCGGGCGCCTCGGGCCGCTCTTTGTCTGCCGCCCCGGGCATGGGAATTGCACTTGCCCGGCGCGCCCGCGGGGGCTACGCTCCTCACGGGGGCATTTGCTCCCCTCTGATTGATGTGTTCATACAAGCGGGCTTTTGAATTTCCTCTCAAGAACATTCTTTGAAGTGTGTTGTAGAGCCCTGTGTTGCCATGGGTACCCCAGGCGGGCTCCGAGTGAAGTCACTGGTCCAGGAGTCGTGTGCGGGAGGAAAAGCAGGGGTCCTGTATACCATTCAAAATGTTGGCAACTCTATCCTCAAAGTTGTCTCTTCCCCCCTGCTGAGGACAGGCAGGAAGCAAGGGCTGGTGCCTACTGAGGGATGAGGGCTTCTACAAACCTTTCAGGAGCTGCGAGTGGGCTGCAGCTTGCCCTCTGAACTCCTCTGGCACCTGTGGGTTTGGATGAGAGGCCAGATGATGATCTGTTTCAGCTACCTGGATAATATTTAAAAATACAAACAAACAAACAACCCCAAACAAAAACAAACAACCACCAACAAAAACAAACCCCAACAACAACAACAAAAAAACCACACACAAAAAGCCCCCAAACCAAACCAAACCCCCCCACATACAAGAACCCCACCAAAACC